>JAWZYV010018743.1:0-28018 GCA_038373885.1 Cheiracanthium punctorium
TTGAATTAAGCGTATAGGACGCTGCATTTTTAAGGCATGCATCTACTTCATCTTATTCTATACATGGAAAATATTTTATTTGGGGTCTGTAGTAGAAGACACAACAATAGACGCTTTATAGAATCACCATCAAACTGTACAAACCTCCAATTTATTTGCTTCAAAATTTGCTTTTATTTTAATACCGCCTAACTTTTTACTATTTTGTGCAAAAGAAATCTAACTTACGTTTATTTTTCGAAATTTTGAAAATAAATTGTCACTTAATAAATTTATATATGGTCCCTTAACTCTTGAAAATAACATATTTTATTTAATAAAAATTAAACAACTGAACGTAAAAATTTGAAATTTTGCACAGTCATGTGAAATTAGTTTCTGCATCTATTTCCATCGAAATTTAACCAGGTCACTATTCGTAATCTTTTTGAATATTAATTTTGAAAATATCTTTATTTGGGAGAATATGGTAGCGGACGCAGCAATAGACGTTTTATAGAATCACCATCAAACTATAAAATCCTCTAATTTATTTGCTTAAAAATTTGATATTTCTTAATACCGCTATCTTTTAACTGTGTTTTTGCACAAAAGAAATCTAATTTACGATTATTTTAAGAAGTTTTTCAGAAAAATTGTTCCTCAATAAATTTATATAGGGTCCCCTTAACTCTGAAAATAACCTATTTGAATTTTTAAAAAAATAAACTGCTGAACGTAAAAATTTGAAATTTTTGCACTGCCATGTAATATTTCTTTCTGCATCTATTTTCCATCGAAATTTGTCTAGGTCTCTATTCATAATTTTTTTTGAATATTAATTTAATAATTTATAATTAATATTAATATTTTATTTAAAATCATAATAACATAAAATTATGTTTGGGGTCGTTTAGTTTCTAACAGTACGAATAAAAATCAGCATCTTATTATCAGTATTATATGCGATATGAATTAGAGTATGAAACAATATTTTGACATAGGAGCAGGGGGATTTTGGAATCTCACCAAACTCACTCATTTTCAATTCAAATTTATTAAAAATCGGTATCTGGCGTTAAAATGAGCTATATTTTTTGAAATATGAAGTGAAATCTACGGGTTTCTATTGAAAAAAAAAACAGTTAGTGTGAAGTTTAATATGGAGAAATGTAATTTTATGTAATTTTTATGTATAGCAAATTCAAGTGTGCGCTAATCGTAAACGATTGGTATGTCTAACTTTCGTTTGTACGACAAACGACGGATGAGAAAAGTACAAGTAGGAGGTGTGTTTTTTTTTTCCCCGCAGCTGTACATGAAAATATTCATTCTCAAAATTAGCAATATTTATATTTTTTTTCGTTGTGGAAAGCAATACATTTTTGAGAGCTTACGAATCGAATTGCCCTCACCATAAGGTTTATAAGGGTCTTCACACAGTGCTACAAACACCTTAAAATGCATGGTTTCATTAATGATTTAGCACAAATTATCCAACTGTATAACATGCCCTTTCAAGTCCGAGCTTATACGATTGTGCTGAGTAAGAAATAAAATTGCTCTTCCTTTTTTACAAAGGAATACAACCAATAACCTTAAATGACGACATATTCTCTAAATAAGTAATTTAACATATGCCTACGTTCTTTTTTGGGCGGCATTTCGCCATCACTGTCGAAACGTTATTTATTTTTCCTAGCCTTTATTCGTGAGTATTGAGCCTCCACTCCGCACAATATTTTAACATGACCAAGTAAGATGTTGATATTTCGATTTTTATGCAAAATGATTTTAAAATAAATCATTCCTTGTTCAAGAAGTTGACATCAGAAATTTATCTATTATTTCTGTTATCAGTAAAATCGAAGAAAGTCGCAAAAATATCCAGGCACCAATGGGCTAAAGAAAGGCCATACCCAAAGATGTGTTCCTGCCCCCAACCCCACCCCTTCCGAAACCTCAATTTTTGTCAACAAAATGATGTCAACAAGTCTTTTGTGAAAAATTCTGCCTTTTTTCTCACTGTTTGGGCGCTCTCTCCGAATTTTTTTTCTGGGTTCGGCCCTAATTATTATTAACCCTTAAATGCATCAATTTTTTTCTCGTTCGCACGATAGCCACGAGTATAAGTTAAATTTCTTATATCATTTTATGAATAACTAATTCATTTCTCCAAGGACAAACAGTTTGAAAGAATTATGTGAAACTTTTATTACTCACGATATGAATCATATAAAGCATTACATATGAATGAATCCATTATGAATCATTTATTATTAAAAAAAAACTATATTTTTATATATGAAACTGACGTAAGAAATTTGGCTTCTACCTCTAATCCGGCACTGTTAAAATACGATGCATATATGCATCGCTATGCATTTAAGGGTTAAATGCGTCTTTTCATTGCTAGGATAATATCTTTAATTGGATTAAAGTTTTAAAAAATGGAATTAGAACTTGAAAACAAAATCTTTAAGGAGGTTTCATTCATTTTTGTACAACTTTTTATTACATGAAGTGCTATGTTTATCTTCTAACAAAAATTAAAGATATGTGAAACCAAAATACTGAAAACAAACATCGTTTTTCAGAATTTTTTTATTCAGAAAATGAATCAAAAAATGATTTTGACAGATGTAAACAAAATGAGCACAAAAACAAGCTATATATACACAGCAAAATGATTTAAAAAGTCCTTCGGAAAGCTTATAATGAACAAACTTCAGCATATAATAAAATTAGGAGAATAATCCATAGAAACAAAGCAATCTTGTCGCAACACTACACAGAAATTCAAATCAAATATTTGAAATATTGGTTGTCATCAGTGGCGTAGCCCAGCTTATAAAAGCAGGGAAGCAACTTCATAAATTCAATACTTTTTTTAGTACCCTTCAGTTAAAATGTTCCATTTATAAGAAATATACATGCTGTTGCAGAATTCTCTGCTTTTTTTCCGGGGTTCGTCGTTCTAAAGTCCAGTGGGTGTAGAAAGTTCTAGTAAAAAGTCCACTGGTCAGGATGGAACACAACTTTATTGCTTCTAGAACTTTGTAGAACAATCAGCTGTGCAAAATTCACAAGCACAATTAAACAGTAATGTGCTTTTGACAGTTCGCTTAGATCTGAAGCTCTCACAAATGCTGTTTTTCTCACACAAAATAAGTCACTTTCACAGGCAAAAAGTCAGTGAAAATATTCAAGGGATATCATACACAATCCCTTAAGACACAGCAATGAAGAATTTGCACACAGCACTTTAAAAACAGATTCGGAAAGCAAGCCAAAACACAGCTTCTATAGCACTATCCATTCACAAAGCAAGCGTACTCTCTCAGAGAGCTCTGTTCGCAATACGGGTGCTCACTCACACTGAACTGGGGCTTCTGAAGCGCTCCTATATACAGCCGACGCAGAAGGTACAAGAAGCTTCAGAAAAGTCTATTTCTCGAGGATTCCACATAAAGCGGGGATTTTGATGACGTCATAGAACAGAAATGTTAGGTTATTATGTGATTTTAAAGCAGCAAAAGCAGCTTTACAGGCCACATAGGGAAAATCGTGCCAAATGACCAAAATGTCGCCAAGTTTGGCGAAATATCGCCAATTTTGGCGCCGAAAATAAGTCCTCAAAAGTGAAGAAATCGAAGCCCTAGGAACCATATTACTCGAGATTTCTAGAAACTCATAGAAAAACAAAGGGAAAAACGAAACCTCCGGATCTCCGTTTCTAATTGGCCGATTTTGATGCAACAAATAGCAAAATTTATCTATTTGAAGCGTAGAATACGAATATCTTTTAAGCCCCAGAACAGCGGGTTGCCCCGAAAATTCGTAACAATGCACACGTACAGTTTTATATTTATACACACACTCCTATAAAATACTTGCAATTATTCAATATACAATTAATTTTACAATTATCATGCTAGCTCAACGTTGTATTAATACAATTTATTGGGGATATCTATATATTTATTTCTACCATCATGTAACTTTCGTGTTTACGCCTAGGTTGCATTTATCCAACACCTTGCATGTTAGGGTGTCCTTTGTTCTTCAGCACTTTCTTACTTGACGATATGTGTTCTACATTGACGATATGTGTACTATTATTACGGTTAAATAGTGCAACATTTATACAGCGAAGCTATAGAAATTTGTGCACAATGCTTTAAGTATAAATGTAGTACATTGTAAATGTAATAATATACCATCTATCGTTCGGAAAAAAGATTATGTGTAAAAGAGTATAAAATACCGTATATTCGGCGTATAACACACACTTTCAGCGTCAAAAGATTACTTTATTTTTTTCGTGTGCGTTTTATACTCCGAGTATAAAATGCATAACATAAAATATAGAATGAATTTCTCGACATATCCTAAATTTACTGATGCGTGTTATATGACAGAACGTGTTATACGCCAGGATATACGGTATGTACATTTTCTTATGCATTACAGTGTTTTTAATTGTAAGTTACAGTGTTTTTAATATTTTAAATTCAGAAACATTTATTTATATGATTATTATAACACATACACTTTTTCAAAGTAAAAACTTCATTTAAATAAAAAAAAATATATAAGACATTTCTAAATAACTAAATGATTAGTTTTAAGAAATACAAAGATATGTTTTTAAAAAAGTTCATTAATTACTGTTCTACAAGCTTTCATATGTCGTTTATTTTAAGGGCAAAACTGAAACTAACAGAGAGATATAAATACGAAGAGACGGCATTAGCTATCTGATAAGAAACTGTAACCGATCCACCATATTACTTAGACCACATTGTAATATGACTGTGCTATTCTATGGTGGCAGTTCCAATTTTAAAGAAGGAATGTCGCCAAAGTTGGCGCCAAGAATACTTTACCTAAATGTTCCGCCATACTTAGACCAACACAGTTGCTTCATTTCGTCCAATGATGACTAGAGCTAATACCATCTACTTGTATTCATATCTCTACGGAGCTAATACAGTATAAGGCATTACTGTCACAAAAAGTCCGGAAAAAAAATCCCTGTAAATTTCTTCCTGCATGCACCATGAGTGAAAATTTCCGTTTGCACCTACCCTTTTCCCCTTGTCTTTTTCTTTCAAAGGCAATCTGCACTTTGATGGATGACTGAGCATTGGAAGCAACTGATGCCTATGCTTATTCCCTCCTGGACTTCACAAAGTAACAGTTTCGGTTTTCTCCCTTCCTCTTTCCTTTAGAAAAACGGGAGAAGTGGAAGAAGGGATATACATTGCTTCCAGTGCGTTTTGTGGCTGTTGCGCAACTACTGTCCTCAAACTAAACTTTCTACTTCCTCGCAACTTTCCCTAATATGGGGCGAGTCGCGTTTAAGTTTAACCTTATAGGTTGGCTGAAGAAATAGGATTTGATTTATAAAAAACAATTGGCAGTAAAATATAGGTTAATTTTTTGAGGGAAGCAATGCTTCCATTACATCCATGCACCCTACGCCGATGTCTAAACAAACTCCATGATTTCTAGTTATGATGTATGAACAAACCCCATGCTTTCTAGTCAACATAATGTGTGAACAAACTCCATGGTTTGGACTATTAATTAACTGCCATGTTAACTGCTTGATTTTTATATAGTACTGCGTGCGTTATAAATCATCCGCATGTGAGTCATCTTTGCACTGTATCAGTTATTGATTTAGAAGTAATGTAAAATAAATTATCAAATTCAAAATGATTGTGTGTTTGAGTGTTTCCTTACTGCCTAGTTCATGATCATCAGAAGATGATAACATGGTGTCAGGAATGTTTATGATGTTTTAAGATTAAGAAGAAATCGGAATAGCGGCAAAAGAACGCTGGAACTATTCAGGCCATCAGGAGAATTAAAGTTCTCTAATGGAAATCTTTAAGGAAGTTGGCGTCTCTGGAGGAAGCAGCTCGAAAATTACATACTGGCCACAGTGAAAGAATGAAGGCCTGGCAAAACGACAATAGCGATGTTACTCAATTTACTAGTTGGCGAAGCACTAGATCTTTTAAACGTGGCACGTTCAAGTTCGAGCCGGAAGAAGACAAATAGAAGTATGCTCAAGTCCTAAAAAAGTTCGAGGAGTATAAGAAGTGCTGTGTATAAGAAAGGCGACGGAGATCGTTCGAGCAGCGGAAACAAGTAAGGAGCAACTTCGCTCCATGAAGGAGACGGCAGCGGCAGCTTCTACAGTATTCCAGGCTAAGCAGAAAAGCTCGAGAACGTTTAAGCAGCCAAAAAAAAAAAAAAAAACCTAAAGAATATGACTGTAAAAGAGCAGGAGACGACACAAACTTCCAGAATATCCAGCGTTTGGAAAAGTATGTTCCTAGTGTAAACAAAAGAATCACTTTGCCTTAGGGTGTACACAGTGGCTAAGGAAAGTTAATGATATACACAAGCAAGACTATGTTTAATTTCTTGCAAGACTTGCGAAAAATCTTGCAGCTCAGATCCATGTTTAAGAATTTTTTCTGAAAATTTCACAAAAGCCACAGCTTTTTCGCTTTTTGCAGTGTGTAAAACAGCTTATGAAGAACCCTCTGGAATTTTTTGGAGACAATGGTGCTATTAGTTCAATTCAATTTGTGTACCAAGACTAAAAACAGAGTTTTTTTTTCGACATATACCCTTAAATTATTGCAGTTTGCTTTTAACACATAATTAACTTTAGAATTATCTAAAATGCACTCTGGAATGATATTTACATTTGCTGCCGTATCAAGTTTAAACTTGATATTAAAATATTTTTAACCAACATACATTTTGAGAACTTTATTCCAAAATTCACTTACTAAATTTACAGTGTTATCCACTATTACTGATTGAAAGTATAAGAGTTAATCTTCAGGACACGCCAAAAGTCGCCAAGCTTGGCGACTTTTGGCGTAATTCTTGAGGGAGGCACGTGGCCATGGTCGGACCATTTCCTAACTATATGCTTGGACTGCATTGTGCTTGAAATGGATGAATGTTCCCAAAATTGCCACTGACGTAATGCAGCGTTTCTCAACCTGTGGGGCACGCTCCCCAAGGGGGGCGCAGAGCGTTTGCAGGGGAGGCGCGAGAAAAATCAAAGAGCAAGTAATGATGCATCTTATTTATTCTCATTTTTACACAAAAATATATCCATTTTCGTTTAAAATGTTCATTTCAACTTGACCGATAACATTATTTTGTAGAAAATTCGACTCAATGCTCATTGCTAAAGATTAAAAAACTAAATGTATGCTAAAAAATGGGACGGGAAGGGGATCGCTACCGTAAGTTAGACTTTGTTGGGGGACGCGACGTTAAAAGGGTGAGAAACGCTGGCGTAATGTGTTGGAAATCTTTTGAGTGTTCCTGTAGGACAACTATAAATGCTAAAGACACTTTTTTTGATGGAAAAATTCATTTTGTAACCCTTAATAGCCTATATCACTGATTGAGTCGTTTGAAATAGCCTAATACCGCTAAAATACGCTTTAATGAATTTCAGCCCATAGAGCGTAACGTATTTAGAATCTGTGGGGCTGCCCTGTAGATAAACTATCCAGTCGAATGGGGCCGAAAAGGAAGGTGCCCAACTAGATGTTACAACAATCCAAAATATAAAGTTTCAATATTCTACGTCTAATAGTTTTTGAGATATGCGAGTTTAATGAGTTTCGGCCCATAGAGTGTAATGTATTTAAAATCGTTTGGGCGCCCCTGTAGATAAAGTATCCAGTCGATTGGGATCAAAAGGGGAGGTGCACAGCTAGATAATACAACAATCCTAAATATAAATTTTCAACATTCTACGACCCATAGTTTTTGAGATATGCGAGTTACATACATGCGTGCATATACGTACACATGTACGTACGTACGTACAGACGACATGGAAAAACTGGTCAAAATAGGCTCGCGGTCGGTCAAAATGGGTTGTACATTCATTTATATAAACGTGCATGCTAGCGTACGATGAGATGCATCCCCTAAAAAGTAAATTTAGAGGTAGTCAAAATCGGTTTTTTGCCGAAATCTGGCAGCCGAAATTTTTCGGGATCATTTTACTTCCTTATACTACGTACAAGGAAGTATAAATAGTATTATATGATGTGGTATTAAGGCCTTTTGAGAATGAAGAGTTTTGTTAGCATACCGTTCAGTTCCCCATTTTTCGGTCACAAAAGTGACACTGACATAAGTTTTTGTGTCCTCATGCTGCAATTATCCCGGATTTGTATATATGAGGCTAATTTTTAGTCAGAATTCAAATAATTTTTTCCTTTTTGAAATTCCGAATCACTGGACTTAATTCGAATTATATGTATAAAAAAAAAAAAAACGTTTTCTGCCGTGCGGAGAACAGGCAAGCAGTTAGTGTAAAATGAATTAATAAAATCAAAATGATTGTGTTTTTGAGTGTTTCCTTACTGCCTAGTTCGTGATCATCCGAAGATGGTAATATCAGCTTCGCATTTCAAGTATTTCTAATGAATCTGCAACAAGGGGCGTTGCCAGAAATTTTTCATGCGGGGGGGGGGTTACGACTACTACAACTCATATATATATATATATACGTGTGTGTGATAATGTAGTGAAGAATATACATTTTGTATGGCAAAAATTTCTCACGGGGGAGGATGTTATGACCCCCTAACCCCCCCTTGGCTACGCCCCTGATCTCCAAGAATAGCTGTATGATTGAAAAATTTAATGCCTCAAAATCACGGGCTGATATTAAAATTTTCTTGGAAAAAAGATAATGCCGTTTTGCAATTGAGGACATGCAAATTCATCGATATTTAAACAACCGAAATGTGCTCCATGGACACCGGATCTTCGGGAATGGCAGCATCTTCCGGTATTTTAGCACACAGCCGGAGAAAGCGCTTAATAAGAATGGCGAATACGGCGGAAAGCAAAAGAACGTAAGCGGCGAACACTTCCACTCGGCAGTGTGTGTAAATGACCGTGGAATAGAACAAACAAGCTGCCATCAAAATACACATAAAAAATAGCCCAGAACCGTCTGCTGTGTCTGTCTGCCTAGCTGACGCTTCTGCAGGCGTGTTCCTCCTCCTGAAAAAAAAAAATGCATTAACTCTAGATAGAGAGATAACGAAAAGCGCGATTTTACTTTTTTTTTTTTTTTTTTTGAGGTATCCCTTTGGTGCAAAGGTGAGAGACACCAGAGGTTTTCCCCTCCCTTCACTCAAGAACCCTTTAACACTTTTAGGCGCAACCCTTTCCCAATGCTGAATAAAGGGCAGCCGTTGCCATCACTCGACTGAACGGCCAGCAAGAGGGCGGACGATCGAAACGTTCATCGCGTGCCACAGATCTGGAGACCCTTTTTTGACGACAGCTGGCTGTGCCGCACAGCCAGCTGTACGGCACAGTTTTTGAGTTATTCTAGATAAATATAAATGTTTATATTGTACACGCTTAAACCAAACGAGCAAAATTCGATCAGCCGGAGCGATTTTTGGCGCAGTTTTCAAAAGTGCGCTTCTCGTTTAAGAGCGTTTTTCGATGACAAGAGCCGAGCGAAATAGGCGTGAATCGAACTTTATCAGTATTTTGGAGAACAGGAATCGAGGAGGGGAATTCTCAGAAAAAAGAGGAAGAGAGGAGAAAAAAGACTAATTAAAGGGCACTTTTGCAGAGATACCGGTAGGTGTCGATGCAAACGGATCGAATCCATGAATTTTCTTTTTTGCTCTCTAATCCAACGTATTTTTCGCTCTTTGTGTTTAAGCGTGTACACAAGTGTTACACCACAACTAGTCAAAATGCATTCACGGTTGATGAAAATGAATCGTATGCACATACAGACGTCTCGCAGTAACTTATGAAAGTGAATTGAGAGACATTTACAGCTCTTTATATCTTCCAGCTTCAGATGACGATTGTTTCGCTTTTCACACGTGGGTTTGACGGCTTAGGGAAAAGGGGTATCCAATAGACGCGTTCTCCAAATTTCAGTTAATGAGCTAAAATCAATTTCTTCTATTCTGCGTTTGCGTAATCTTTCGGGAATGCTGGGGTTAGCTCTCCATGTTACAGTTCTCTACCCCTCGTTCACACCCGGCCTCCTCATGCAATGATCTTACTTATTGACCTCTCTGCCCGGCGCGATCCCCCTTCCACGGATAGGGGAGTACAGTAGAAAACTACATACAGGGGAAGGCGAGTACAGCTGAATGTAAACACTCACTGCTTTTGGAGCTGACGCAGAAGTATTTCCTGGAAAAAAAAAGTGTATGCGTGTAATCTTTACGCGCGATTGAAGTAAAATTTCTTTGACGTGTTTACGACACATATCACTGAAATGATTAAACTTAAAATAAATAACATATTATAATTTAATTATATTTATTTTTCATGTACTTTACAACGATTATAAAAATGTTATATTCATATTATTCATTGGAAATAGGTACCTGGATGTCATTATTTTTATGTATGAAATTATAGGTTTGTGGTAATTATAATGTGAAACATAAATTTAACTCTCTAAATTTGCTAATTTTCTTGAAGATACAGCATCTATCGTTGTACCGAAACGTGCTGTTGATTGAAGTCGAGAAGTATTCATAGTTAGATCCAATTTTTCTTTTAAAAAATCAACTAACGGCGGAGATTCTTGAGAGCGAAAATGAACATTAAAATCTCCAGTAAGAATCATCGGTCATTCATGATAATTACTTAGAATCCAGGAAGTGTCCATGTTGTAGTATTATTCTTTAACCCATTTATGCCTAGTGTCCCTTTTTTGGGACGGCACTTTCGCTATTAGAGTTAAACGTTATTTATTTTTCCTAGCCTTTATTCATGAGTATTGAGCCTCAACTCTACAAAATATTTTAACATGACGCAGTAGGATGTTGATATTTCGATTTTTATGCATAATGATTTTAAAAGAAATCATCCCTTGTTCAAGAAATTGACATCAGAAATATATCTATTATTTCTGTTATCAGTAAAAATCGAAGAAAGTCGCAAAAATATCCAGGCACAAATGGGTTAACTGTTTTCGTATACCATTGTTCCGTCTAGAGGTTGGGTCTAATGGGGGGGGGATGTCCGTAGTCTAGTATTATACTTTAACTGTGTTCTTTAATTGATGTTTTCCTCTGTTTGTGGGGTTCGAATGCAGGTAGTGTAATTGTTGTTGTGTTTTTCTATCACAGTGTTCTTAAGCGTTGATTTCGTCTGCTAGTAGGTTTCGAATGATTATTCTGTATCCATGTTTTTAAACTGCAGGTTCTGTCCATTGTTTGGGATTGATTGCAGCCAGGGTCCGTTTCTTACGTACTAACTTTTCTAACATCTTTTGGGTAAAATAATAACAGACACGACATACATAATATTTAGGAGTTTAATGGCCTAACGGCCAATGCAACTGGCATTTCACAAATAATAATATCCCTTCACTTCGAAACTATTGCCTATATTCACTACGAAATAGTATTATAAGACAATTATGTAATTAAAACACGTCTGAAACCAGTAATTACTATATATCACGCTCATAAGTCTATGCATTTAATTTTTTGAAGTTTTGATAATTCAATGATCTCCATTTACTTCGCCTCGATGGAAATATAAACAACCTGAGATGCGCAGTTACCCAGTGTGCGTAGCGCCATCTGTTTGCAACAACGGCGTTATCCAACTTTCTAAGCGAAGTGTCCCCTCCTATAAATTTACCTTCGTGGGATCGAAGTATGATCCTACAACAGTGTTCTTAAACGAAAATTTCTCTCTGCTGTTTAGGTACATTTGCAGCCACTGTCCCTTTAATTGTGGTGTTCCATCTCCTTGTTCTTAAACCGATGTTCTGTCTTGAAGTTGGGTTAGAATCCAGGAAAAGTGTACTTAAACTCACGTTTCCAACTACTTTTCCGGTTCGATTGCAGACAGGTTCCATTTCTTTGTGCTTTTCCAAAACCTTGTATATTATTCATTTTAAAATAAGGATCATCGACAACCTCCTGCGAGGTTGGGATTACATGTAAAATATTATGTTGGATGTACCTTCAAAACGCTTATTGATATATAAATAGAGATTGATGTCTCAAAGAAACTTCGAGAAATCGCCGTTTCTTTCCCTAACAGGTTCCCCGTATTTTTACACGATGAAAGTTAAAGCGTATCAAGAGTTAGTCAAAATACTAACCCTGCTTTCTAGTAAGCGGACGCCAAATATTAATCACTGCACCAAGTCGTTTATTTAAAAAAAACGCGTTTGGCATTTGTATGTTCATCCAATACCACCACGGCAGTAATAATTGTATGTCTGAAAATAAGTACTAGCCAAAATCTAACGATACACAATCAAGAAAATAAACGTTAGACCTCTTAAATACAATTTAATTCAAAAGTTATTTCCCAACGGAAATCTTCACAAACTCCTCAGAGAGTATAGAATTTTACAACTAGTTGCCATCGGCAAAACGAGATACTTAAATACATATTTTGTGGATGACGTTGCCATCTCAAGAAAAACTGAATAATGATAGTAATGATAATGCATTTTCAAAGATGAAGTCCGCGAAAGGAGCGAGCGGTCGAAAATGTAGGATTTTTCGTGATTCTTCTTTTTCAGGCGCGCTTGCCGTGGTGTATACGTATATGACAGGTACGTCACTTCCTTTACTGAGCCTTACTTCCGTCAGAAAAAAAAATCTGAGTTACCCCCTAGTCGCGACTAAAGAAGTTTTACTTCAAAAAAGCAGCGGGTATTTTACTGCTCCTAGAGCCAGCGAGAGTTCACATTCAGCTTTACTTCTCTTCTCAAACACCTCCACACGCGGGCATTCATTAGTCCTGCCCTCGGAGATCCCTCCGAGGGGGGGTATCGGCGAGTGGGGATGGTCAAGACGAGGAGCAATGCGATGTGGGTGTTTTAGACTTTCGTTTTTTTTTTCCCTTCTCCCCTCACTGCCGCAAAAGTGGGCTGAATGTAAACGAGCCATTTGCAAACTAGCAATGATCATAAGCAGCTGATATCAGGATGACTGGCTGAATAAATTAACAAAATCCCGTATATTTTATTTTAAATGATGTCTTTTAACAACTTGGCCTTTTTCGGCTTTATTTACTTAGACCGTTGCCTACGTAATACTACTCAAGGCCGGGAAAAGGTCGTGCTTTTCAGCAATAAAACGGGCGAAAACTTAGTTCACTAAAATGACCGCTAGGGGGGCACTTATGACCCTTCAACGTTTGTATTTTCTGGCTGTTTGAATGTAAACAATGATGTGTTGAGTTTTCGAGACGTTTAAACAGGCTTAAACATTTACCTTATTATGTTTGTTATTATTTTATATCGTACGGATACATAATTACATTGTACACAAAAACAATAATTGAAAATGGTGTACTGTTGTGTACCATATTGTAATTATTCTGATTGCTCTTTGAAAGAAAGTAATGGATCAACGGTTGGATTTCGCCGTTTTCCAAAAGATCCCATTTTAAAAGATAAGTGGGGAGTTGCTATTTCGTGCCAAGGAAATAAGGACAAAAGGAATAAGCTCTAAAAATTTCATATTTGTGTATCCAAAGTTTTATCTGGTCGTTCATGTATTTGAATAAGTCAATCAGTGAGGCATATTTTATATAGAGAGATAACATGAAATTTAATGCATACAATACATACTTTGACATCCATATCGGTTTGCGTCTAACACCGATGTGGATTTAAAATTATAAAACAATATAAAGAAATCTAAAGGTACTTTCGTAATATTATCCCTGCGGTCATTCCCGCCAAACTATTTTTTCGTCAAATATGCTCCAGACATTTATCTTGGCGAAAAATCGCTCTTCTTGGCGGTCCGCCGGGATACTACGTAAGTACCAATCTAAAAGTACGAGGAATATAAAGATATCTCTCATGGTAACAACAACGCAGTGATGAGTTCTTATGGGACCAAACAGCGCCATCTACATTTTCCCCAGTTTTGAAAGCCGCATTTCCCGGCCTTGAGTAGCATTACGTAGGCAAGGCTTAGACGTTTGGCCTAGTTTGGCAAATTCATTACGGCAAACCTGAAACCAAGAAACGAAAGAAGCAATTTCTCGACCCTGTTCAGAGAATTCTGGAGATAATTCTGAATTTTCGTGCTGAGATAGATTTGCGAATTTCTCACCTCTAGGCAGAACATAAGCTCCGTTTGTAGGCGTGAAACAAAGCCTATTCAGATATCCACCACCGTTTTCGTAAGATTTTTGATTTTTGATTTTTTTTTTTTTTTTTTTTTTTGAGAAGGGCGAGGGGAGCATGATCCTTTCGTAGATTCGGTTAATTGGACAATCAAGTTAATCGGAGTCCGGATAATCATACCTCTACTGCAATTCAAATAAACACTATTAAAAAAAATGAATAATTGCATGACTTTTTTTTTGAATTGGAATTTGTTTTTGGTCCACATATAAAAAATATATATACTTACTCAGGATGTTGTTCTGCAATGCTTGCATATGCAGAATCTGGCCCCGATCCGCCACTTTCAGTTGGGAAACTTAGAGTAGAATTCCTTGATATACCATCAAAAGGTCCGAAACTTAGACTCGAATCCCTCGAGTTAGTAGACATATACTGCAAGGATCCGAAACGTAGACTCGAATCCGTTGAATTAGTATACATATCCTCCAAGGATCCGAGACTTAGAGTCGAATCCCTTGAGGTAGTAAATATGGATCCAAAACTAAGAGTCGAAACTCTATCTTCCAAGTCTTCCGTCTGTTCAAGCGAACAATCTGGACTGCTGCTGTGACAAGGGATCGAGACAAGGGTTTTTCCGGCAACAGTCTTTATTGAAATAGTACTTAACATGGTGTTAGAATAAAATTCGAAACCCAAGAACCTGGAATTGTAAAATAATGGAAAAAATATAATTGAAAAATACAGCTGAAGAAAAAGGCGATAAAAAATACCCTAAAAAACTTAATGTAAAAAAATCAATAAATTTAAATAAGAAGAATCACTAAGAGGTATAGAATATTATGGGCAATTAATAATAAAAAATGTATATTAACGTTACATATTATAAAGGTAATCGTCTTTGACAGATAACTGTTACAGCCCCACGGCAATGAATCAAACATTTAAAAATAGTAACAGAACTGTAATAAGTTTTAAAATCATTTCCAGATTATATAATATACTAGCTGCTACCCGCGACTTCGTCCGCGTCGGCTTTAGAATTAGGTCCAGAGAGCGTGTGTGAAGCTTGTCTGAATAATAAATATGTTTGCACCATTGACAAAAGTGACAGTATTTAAATATTATTTACATTTTACTTATTTTAAATGAAGTATAATACATGGTAGTATACTTCATTAAAAATGAGAGAGTATGCAGAATTACTAAATTTAGATTTTTTTTTTTTTTTTTTTACGCATTTGGCGAATAGAGACAGTTACAACAATAATTGCTGTGTTGACAGTTACAACATTCTCAAGCCTATTGTTTACTTTTATATATTTATTTACTTTTTTTAACTTTCAAAATTGTAAAAAAAGAAAAAAAGAACGTGTTAAATATATGTATCTATGGTCAAATGTTACTAAGAACAATATTGTGAGCAATTGTAAACCATTGTAAACTAACTGCTTTTATATTGTATAACACTGATGTATTTTACCAATTGCAATCCAAAAATTGTACTGTAAAAAAAATAAAATAAAAATGTGGGAAACCGCTGCTTGCTGGACCTGAGTCTGGAGCTAGGATTCAGCAGGACAGTAGGACACTTCAGGAACTAAACAGGCTTTAAACCAAATAGGTAGGCCCAGTGCCGGATTAACAATATAGCAGATTTAGCAAATGCTACGGGCCCCGCGCTTTTGGGGCCCCGCGCCTTTACCTTGAAAGTTTTCGTCTTTCCCCCTCAAGATCTAGCTTTTTTGACACTTTCCAACAAGGTAGAAAAGTTAAGATTTCGGTTTGTCTGTCTGTCCGTCCTTGACTCGCGTCAATAGGCATTGATTTCTACGAAATTTATATATGTTATTCTTATCTGCAGTACCATGTACCTTATTGTAAAGGATCTATGTAGCATTTATAGATTTTTTTCTACAGGAGCACTCAAAATAGTCCAAATACATTGCGCTCTATGGGAAGTTATTCTTAAAGCGTATCACCCTACTAACTACAAGGGGTGATCAAATGAAAAGGTACGAAACGACACTTTGGGTACAAATGTATACTTTATTTAAAATATACACCACAGGCCTGAGCACAACGATCCCACTGACGAACAAACCGCAGGATTCCTTGTTCCCAGAATTCCTGTGGCCGTGACGAGACCCAGTCCGTCACAGCGTCCTTGAGTACGTCGTCCGAGTGGAAGCGCTTCCCTTTCAGGTGGTTTCTTCAGTAGAACCAACACATGGAAATCGCAGGGCGACATGTCCGGACTGTAGGGCGGATGGTCCAACGTCTCCCACTTGAACGTGGCCAGTTCCTTGGCGAAAACGGACATTCCATTTTCTCATTGACTTGTGGGACACACAGCCTTCCAGTATACGATCATCCTCCTGCGATGAATAGTGGCCGGTTTAACACCTTCCGCTGTCAGAAATCGGATAACGCCTCGCTGCCCCTAAATCGCCGAATTTTGCAATGTGAACACCATCCTGTCCTCACACGTAGGGATGGACGCGAGACGAAAAATTGGTGTCTCGCGTCTCGCAAAACATCCGAAAAGCTTGTCTCGTCTCGCAAAAATCCCTATATCATAATGTTAAAAATGTTTGTCTCGTCTCGCAAAAAAGCTGTAAATCTCTGTCTCGTCTCGCAAAAAGTCGTCTCGCGTCCATCCCTACTCACACGCACTGCCGCGTCAATATTGGACGTAGGAGGGTGCTTTTTACAAGAGCTTCTGCTCTCTCCTGCGGTCCCCCGCATGTTCCTATCCACACAAAAGGCACGAATCACATTCCTAGATGTCTCGCTACGTGCTCTCATAGCTGCATGGACAAATATGATAACGGTTAGGTTGTTGCGACGTTTCGTACCTTTTCATTTGATCACCCCTTGTAGTTGCGCTGAACCCTGACTTCAAGATAAAACTTTTTCCTCTATGACTGCAAAAAGATTACAAAGTCAAGGACAAAAAAACCTAACAACTTCTACATCGTTTGTACGATCCGCTTGAAATTTTTCACAAGTTTGTAAAAAAATATAGAAAACAATCTGTCAATTTTAAAAATCTGAAAATCCACCCGTTCCTTCATTTTTAAGCGATTTTTCGCTATTTTCAGCACCATTTCGTTTCCGAGAGTCAGAAAAATTGAATCATTTGCGTGACAAAATGACCTATTTTAAGTGAAAATGACGTCATACAATTGGGGGGATTCCAATACGTTTAAAATAATTTCTCCCGATTACACAGTTTATTATTTTTTTCCCCACAAATAAATCGTCTATTGGATATTCGAATGTTTATGTATACAAAACGAAAGCTTTCGACTGCGAAAAGATTCCGCGCGTTTCCAGATGAGCATGAAATTCGATTTGGGTCTGTAATAAAAATTGAATATGAACTTATTTATTTTAGGTGGATGAAAATTAAATATATTGAATGAAAGACAAATTTCCTTAAAATGTTTTTTCTCTCGCCCGTTGTAATTGCCTTCACAACAGGCTTTGACTTATAGTTTTAGAGATATTCTGCTCTTTGAAATGAAAAAAAATTGAATGTTATTAAGGATTACAAAATGAAGCTTTGCATCGAAAATAGTGTCTGTATAGTTAAAAGTTTTTCTATACGGGAGCACTCAAAATAATTTCAATACAATACGGTCAATGGCAGTTTAGAGACAGGCATCTATTTTAAGCATATAATACTATCCTGCAGTATGATTAGCTAATAATCCGACGACGATCGTGTGCCTCCTTCAAAATTTGAGCCAAAAGCCGGCAATGTTGGCGACTTTTGCGATAAATTGCCAAATTGGGTCTGAAAAAAATGCTTTGAAAAATGAACCGAACTTGGCGATATTTTTATTATTTTACGATACATCGAAAAAGGTATTTACATATTATCCCGGCGGTCATTAACGCCAAACTATTTTTTCCTCAAACTTCCTGGCAAACTGTTGGCAATCGTATTCCGAACCATCAATAATTTCATGTGTCCGGCATTTATCTTTGCCAAAAAGTTGCTCGTCTTGGCGGATCGCCTGGATTGTAGTACCTCGAAAAATGTCTAATGTAATTATATTAAGCTATGTCGATTTCTTTGGAAATTTTGAAAAGTCGTTACTCGCACTTTAATTAACTGATTTATTGTATTGTGTTTTGTTAAGGGCTATGTGCCTAGGAGTATGAGGGGGTCTCCGACCGACGAAAATTTGTTAATGCATTAGAACCCAAAACGGGTTAACGTCCTTATGATTTCAGTTATTTGTCTGTTCTGATGTCCACCCATCCAGTGTTCTAACTGCTGTGGATATACACCGATTTGTGCGAAATTTATGTTTTTTCTATGTACAGTACCACCTACCATGTTGAAAATGGTGTATGTAGCATTTATATTTCTTTTACAGGACAAAAAAATCCAATGTATAGCACAGTCTAAAAAACAGAACTAAAAGAGGGGGGTGGGTTCGGGGGGGGGTCTCCCCCTGTATCTGTTGATACAGGAATGACTGAATCAACAGTCATTCTTGAAAACATATTTTATAGATATTCGATTTTTGAAAGAAAACAAAGTTGGCATATATATTACTAAGGCTCTCAAAATGATGCTCTCCATTGAGAATAATGTCCGTATTATTAATAGTTCTACAGGAGCACTCAAAAGTATTCCCATTGCAGTCTGTGGCATTTGAGAGACACTAGTACATTTCTAGCACAAGACAATGAGTATAAAATTTTTATATTTTTCAGTTAAACGCTAAAAAAAATTAAAGGTCTTTTACAGGGTCTCATAAAATTGCATTTATAGTGATAATACAACATTTTTTTATCTACGAAATCTTGCCAGTTTTAACTAAAAAACATAGCAGATTTGGCGCAAAAATACTTTGTATTGGAAAGTGTTTTATAATCTATGAGCTTGGCATGATTTATCTTTCTTGATTTTTAAGGCAACAGATAAATTTTGTAATTCTTTTTTTCTTTCTTTCTTTCTTTTCATTTTCATTTATTTATTTTTCGGATAAGACAATTTCTAAAGCTCTATATAGTGGAACTGTAAATCAGTTGTAGACAACTCATTGAAAGAATATATGTATAACTCGGCTGTTCGAGCCTTGTCAATGGGAGACCCCCCTGAACCCTCCTAATTTTTTAGTTTCATGATTGCCATATTAAAACGGCATTAATGGACTATGTCATTTTATCTCTCATCTATCGTGTATTTCACCTGGTAACCCCATGTTGAAATTTTTAGGATTGTAACCTATTTATAGAAAAATACATGGGATGCACATTCTACAGCTTAGTAAATATTGTAACAATAGATTAAAGCTCTTGTGAACTAATAGTATTTAAATATATGTAAAATATACTTGTGATGTATATTCTACAGCTTACGTAATATTGTAACAAGCAGTTGTGAACTATTAGTATTTAAATAAACGGATGAAATTTTTAAACAGTCATTTTATCAAATAAATGCAACCTAACGGAGCTTATAGAAAACGGTGGTTTACGTAACACATACAACATTTTCAGCGGACATTTATTCTTACTTTTATGTCGCGTTTTCGTAACGCATTTTCGTGTCTTATTTTTATGTCACATTTTCAAAAGGGGGTGAGAGATAAAATGACATAGTCATTAATATATTTAATGTGGCTGTTGCATGCCTGCATTATTTAGTCAACTCATTACCTAGGCGAAACTGAATGAGTATTCTAAAGTCAGCAATAAGAACACACACAAGAGTATATCCAACAATACTGTGGAACAAAAACACGGTTCTCAGTAAAAGAATTTCAGGGAGCATCCAAAAGGGGGGAAATAAAAGAAAGACAGAAAGAAAGGCTGTATCATTATCTTATCGTTGACTAAAAGCGAAACTCGGACAAACGGAGGAGGGGTATCCAAATCCTTGCACCACCCACCTATGGCCTTTAGAAAATGGATTCCTTACCAATAATGTTGCATTTTTGTCTTTATTTGAAGAATGAATCCAGAAATAAACAAAATATAGAAAGAAAACTAAGTGCCGAAACAAAAAAACAGACTCAGGGTCTGATCAAGGTCAGATTAAAGGGAGGGGCTCGGAGGAGGTGACCGCCCCTCCCGAGAAAAATGAAATTAATGTAAACAATCCCAACTTACTTCCATAAAATTTATATATATATATATATATATGTGTGTGTGTGTGTGTGTGTGTGAATCTTCCATCCAAGCCTCCACCCACAAAATTATATTAATCCGTCAGTGGGCCGGATTATTCATTAGGCTGTAGTCTATCTGTCCCGATCATTTCAGGGACTTTTCAGTAACAAGTCGAAAGAATTTTTTAATGAAGTTGTATAATCAAACTTTTTCAAAATGACTCAATAGAACGGAAATATTTGTGGCTATTTCTAAAGATGTTCTCTGGAACGCGAGTTGACCTTCTGCATTTCCCCGAGAGCTGAGATCCATAGGATTAAGATTGTAGGAAAAACGCACCGCATAATCAATAATAATCCCCCACGAAACAATAATTTTTATTTAAATATTGGACATAAAGTTATTTTGTTTTGCAGTAAATATGAGGATGGTATTTTAAACGGATGTTGGGCAGCCCCAAAGTTCTTTTATTTTACAGTAAAGGCATTTTACAGGCATCCACGGCATTTTACGCCAAAGCCACACATCTAAAAGGTATTTTACAGTGTGGCTTTGGCGAAATTCTAAGGTGTACTAGGGTGTAAACTATCTTAGAAGGCTTTTGGTAGTTGGCTTGCTTTGTTTTTACTTAATTATTTATTTTACATTTTACAATATTTAAACAAAGGCGAATTATTTTTTGAAACAATAATAATATATAGAATGTAAGTCATTTTCTTATAGTTGGGGAATCCACTATTACGATAAATTATGTTATTAATCTCTGAAATTAACCACGTTAAATATGAAAGAATTGATTTTTGGCCGGTCGAAACCACAGGTCAAGTGCGCGAATGCCAGTACGTTCGTTCAAATAAAATAATTAGAACCGAGAGGATCTTCGCACGGTCGGGGTATCCGAGAAGCCATAACCTCAGGCAAACTGAAAACAAAAAGAATTCTCGGATACTCTTGACCCACAAAGAAACTCACAAATTACTTGTCACATTTAAGATTATTATGTCTTGCAAAAACATTTGAACGTAATACGATAATGAATGTTTTATCCGAATTTTTTATTATTTATTATATAGATTATTCATTCCTCTTATAAAGATTTTTTTTGAGCAAAATATTTTATATCATTTTAACGAAGATAAGTTGAAAAGTAATGTACATATGCTTGTAGAACACTAACGAAATTACCTTTAGAAGTTTTCCAAGCGGTATGTGGAAGTAACAGTCCCCCTGTACAAGCGTGTACAGTTTAAATGCCTTCCGTGTATGCAGTATATTTTGAATGGTGGAGGTATTATTGTGCTAGATCTATCTATCCCCAGTTCGATTTCTTATGAATTAACCCATTAAATAAATTAAGAGAAGTTAAAAATATGTAACCTGTAATTAGCAAAGACCGTCCAGATAATGAAATAATTTTACAAGCATGTATTTTTATAATGGAAAAAATAGTGTTTAAGGGCATGGTTTAAAGTACATATTGTTTTCGATGGTTTTAAAAATTTTACAGAAACAATTATTATTTTATGTGTGTAAACTTGTCTAGTTATATGTTTGCATATGGGATAGGTGGGAAGTGTTAGAAATTCCAAATATATATCCACGAACATTTACATTCATTTAAAAAAAACCTGAGTTGTACGAATAAATAACTTTAAACATCGTCAGTCTCACTATCTATTTGCCCCCCCCCCACCCACTTTATTTTGACGGGAATTTTTTCCGCACACTAATTTACTTGGAGAAATTTATTTGTCTAGTGTTAACTCAAATTTGTTCATTTTGAATCAAGAAAATTCGTAAAAGTTGTGTTTTATTTTATTATCGTACAAAACCTACAGATTAGCTCACCCAAGGTGGAGGAAGGGCTGGGATAAACCTCTCGCAAATATAATACGTGGGACCTTTTAGTTTTGTTTACATCTAATTAGCATTAGTAATACCATTAATTAGCACATAACATAAATTGTAATATAATTAGCACTATTTATTTTCTCATTCAATTTAGCTCTATTACATTAATGTGTGGGTGAACATATTATATATATATATATAGGTGCTTCACTGAGCAGGGGGCCCTTGGTAACATTTGCTACGGGCCCCGCGCTGTCTTAATCCGGCACTGGGTAGGCCGTTCCTGAAGGTAGTATCCTATAGTATCCAATGTTAATCAGGAAGAGTGCAGTTTTCTATTAGTGAAAAAGTTTTAGAATCGGTTCTGTAGTTACAGATACCCATAGAGCGTAATGTGTTAGAATTATTTTGAGTGTTCCTGTAAAACAACTTTTTATGATACATGCATGAATTTTAGCCTATAATACTCAGGTATAGCGTAACTTCCTATCACTGAAAAAAGTTTTGGAATCGGTTCAGTAGTTACAGAGATACACATAGAGCGTAATGTAATTCTTATGAGTATCCCTGAAAAAGAACTGTGATATATGCATAAAAGGTTGCCTATAATACTCAGGGCCCCACCAGTGGCTGAGAGGTTCTGTTCTCGAAACCGGAAGGCGGGAGGTAACAGGTTCAAACTCCGGCCCCGCCTGTCGACCTAGCCGTCCGGAGTTTTCCGTGGTTTCCTCCGAAATTTCGTGAGAAAACTGGCAAGGATCCCTTCGAAAGTTCCCACAGAGGGCATTCCCTATACAGGCCTAGGACCCTAGTGCAGTCAATCGACCTTAATCCACAAACAAACAAACAATAATACTCATGAATAATGTAACTTTCAATCAGCGAAAAAAACTTCTACAGTATCGGTTCAGTAGCTGCAAAATGCTCATAGAGCTTAATGTATTAAAATTATTTTGAGTGTCTCTGTAAAAGAATTAGTTATACTATACGCATGAATGGCTGCCCGTATGCTAATCCAGGGTATAAGCTATCTTCGTTCCAAATTTTATCCAAATCCGTTCAGCCATTTTTGTGTGTTCAGTGACAAACATCCAAACACACAAACGTACACGTTTATATTATTGGTAGGATTTGGAATTCTATGAACTTTAAGAAAAACATTTAGAATTTTCTTTCTTATGCTTTTTAATATATCTCTATTCAAAAAAATAAGTAACGCCTGCCGCCACCGCTGTCTAAAGCTTGTTCTATCTCCTCCGAAACCGTGGGGATTTGAGTTTCGATGAAGGTGTCGGGAAATTAGGAAAATTCGGAAAATTACGGGGAAGCCGGTAAGCTGACTTCGAAATTTCGAAATTCTAACTATTTTAGAAGATACTAGCTGCGTGCCCGTTCTTCGCACGGTAGGAAACGAAAATTTTCCTTACATGTGCAATTCGAATTTATTCGTGATGTGGAATCTAAAAAAAAAAAAAAAAAAAAAAAAAAAAAAAGCAAAATTATTTGACTCTTGACGTAAAATTTGCGTCATGAGTACTAACTTGGCATCATTGCAGTATAATGACTCAAAAAACTACGTCAGTGTCATTCACTATCAAAAAAGTGGAAAGCTTAATGGTTTGCAGGGAAATCCTGGCTTTCAAAATGTCTTATTTCTAGATCATACTGTTTTTAGGTTCAAAGTTGTAGCATTAAATACCTAAGACACTACATGAAATGGACAACCGTTTATTTCTTTCCGATTATGTACCATGTAAGGAAAGTATTATAATCATGAAAAAATTCGACTTCGAGATTTTGGTGCATTTACACGTTTTGAGGTCTTCTGAATTCATTTATGCTATTTTCAAGAGATGTTTTTAAAATAGCTGCGCACCCGCTCTTCATACAGGAAGAAGCGAATCTTATAAATAAAAAAGAAATTCTGTTTGTTTGTTTGTTTGTGGATTTGATTCGTATACAAAACCACAAAAATGGACCTATCGGCCTGAAATTACGCACAGATATGTAAAATAATATAGAATAAATCGTAGTCCACTTTAAAACTTTGAAAGTCCACCCGTTCCCGGAATTTAAGAGATTTTTTCGGATTTTTTCGGAATTTATGCTCTCCACGCAAAAAGCTTTCCGTAATTGTAACCCCTGTAGTGAAAAAAGTGTGAAATAAGGATCGTGGTTGCCATGTGTGGCGATTTTGCCGAATAAAATGTTTTAAATTCTCAAAGTAAAAATAAAAGGATAATAATGATTTTTTTTTGTTAGTTTATATTCATAAGGTTATTTTTTAAAAAATTATAATATCGTGTGCATGGGAAATCGGAGCAGGAATGAAATGTTTTATACGCAAAACAATAAGAATTGAAGATTTCCGAGGCTAATAGGTAATTTTTTTTAGTTTGGCGAAAAAATAAAATGGCTCAAATGCCGATTTTGAGAAAGTGAGTTCTAGCGGTTTGCACAGATTTCGGCTTGGCGCGATTTATTGAGAGCTTAAGGAAATAGATTTTTGAAAACAAGTGCAAAGGTTTTATTAGAATACAGCGTTAAATTTTAATGATCCATGAAGAAATAATGCAGTTGTTAAGGGATTTCAAGCGATCTATCTCCAGAATTCTCGCCAAATGAGTACATTGATTTAAGTTGGGGGAATTCCGCCAAATTTCAGAAAATTGAAATTTTCTCATTTAGTACATCGGAGTAACGATGAATAAAACACATTATAGTTGATAATTTTAAAAAATTTGGCTGTATTAAGGGATTCCCCTTTTCAAATAAATGCGTGCTTTACTCTTTGGCGGTCGAACCATTTCCCATATCGATTGCTGCTAAGTCAATGCTTCGAATGATTCCCTGAAAAAACTCTTGAAAAATGGCGTATGTTGGCACTTTGGCGAGGCTTAGATTTGAAACTGGATTTTATTTGAGACTGGGATATATAATGACACTGGTTATAGATAAAAATGAATGTTGGTATGTGTGTATGAGGTTGAAAAACTCCAGCACCGTTGAGCACCGTTGCACCATGAAATTTGGTTCACCTAAGTCTTTTATCATGGAGAAGCTTTTTATGCTATCCGTTTTCCTCTAACTTGCCACCAGGTGGCGCAGCAGAACGTCGAATTCTATTCCGTTTAGCCGTTTACTATGCGAATATCGTCCAACCGATTTCGATGAAATTTGGTACATGCGGATATTAGAACACGGAGAATATTTTTCAGAATCCATTTTGCTGTAACTTGCCGCTAAATGGCTCTGCAACGCATCAACTTGAAAATCTATGAAAATCAGTATACATAGCTATTTGAACTATGAGAATATTTTGGCGTTATCTATTTTCCTATAACTCGCCACTTGACGGCGCTGTAGCAAATCATTACTTTAATTAACCACTAGATGGCCCTGCAGTGTATTACTTCTTGACTGTGCAAATGATCGCTATGAAAATAGGTATACATAGATATTTGAACACGGGGAAGAGTTTGGCGCTATCCATTTTCCTATAACTTACCACTAGTTGTCGCATCAGCACATGAACTTCAGGACTGTCCAGCCGATAGTCATGAAAATTCGTATACATCGATATCTGAATGCGAAGAATATTTTTGCCGTATCCGTTTTGCTAAAACTCGCGACTAGATTGCGCTACGCCGCATGGCCTTCTGCACCGTACAAACGATTGCCTTGCAATTCGGTATGCATGATTATTGGACACAATATAACGCGATATCCATTTTGCTATATCTGTTTATTACAATCAATAGTAATCATCACAAATCGTAATATCAAAAAGTCCATTCATTCCCGTGCGAAGAACGGGTACTTCAGCTAGTATTTTACTAAAATCATATATCTGCATGTGACAAAACAGAATTTCATTTTTAAAAAAAGTTCAAGTAGTCTTCTCTGTTGAAATTACTGCGGGATATATTAATGCAAATTAGAATTACTTTTTAGTTTGTTGTAAGACAACCGATGAAAAAGAATAAACACCTTTAATTTCATGAAATATTTATTAGCATGTTATATTGTGATTTATTCATATTATCCTTACAAATCTAATAATACTACCTATTACTTACATTAATACTATCTATCTTAGCTTCTCCCTCTTTAAAGTTGGCTTAAACAGCTTAGATTATCTGGCCCAAATGGGATCTTTTGATTCTATGGCGATTCTTTGCAATTTACGCATTAGCATAAATAATGATCATTTCACATAATGGTTGCCATTAAGGAAACTCTCCATATATATTTAATTAATGCATAGTTTTATAAGATTAGCTTATTTAGCGCCGCAAACCATTTTATCTTACCTCTGGGAGAAAATATTCAAGGGGTGCTATTTTATATATCCATTTATCTAATATAGCGATATCTTACACTGTTATAAATATAAGTTCAACCTTTCACCAAATAACCGGTGAAAACAGAGTGCTACAAGCAATGTCATAAACCTTGAACCACTTTTGTGGTTCGTTTGAAAATGCCTGAAAAATTCGAACCCAGGTCGAACCGAATTATCGCAGTTTTCAGTTCGATATCCGAAAAGTCGAATTTTCGGTGAAACCAACCAAAACAATATGGCTGCCCACGCTGCTCGCTCGCGTAGGATAGAGGGGATTCCGTAAAGGAAAGAAAAATTGTTAATTTTTTCTGATTTTGAATTAATTAAGTCTATGAACAATGTATAATAGTTTTTGAATAAGTAAAAATATTAAGATATCCACACTTATGCCATGGTGATGGGCATGGCATAACCCTAATCAAACGCGATCGACTGATGACACAAAATGCATCAATTATAATATTATTTTGGCAAATGGTCACGAATAACAGCTTGATAGTTTTTGAAATTGAAACGATATACATTTAAAATGAATCGGCTAATAAATTATATTACATTACTGAATACTTCTGTTTGTCATGCTTCAACTCGTAATTGCGGGTACGTTAACCCTAATAATCGACGGTGTTGTTTACTTTTACCGTACTACCCCTTGGAAACTGTTTGTATTGTATTTGATTATTTTTGTCTGTTTGTATTGTATTTGATTATTTTGTTTACTTTATATATAAGATTGTATACTTAAGTTTGTATTATCACAAATATTAGTGGCAGACTAATAACAAGCATTAAAGTTTTCAGTCTTTGACAACATCATTGATGCATTTGAGATGTAGTATTTAAATTAGTTTAATGAATTTAGTTATCCTGAACAGTTTTATAATGAATATTAGTTAATTTAATAATGAATACATATAAAAGAATAACAGATAATGTGTGAAATGCATAATAATTTATTTGTTCTGTATGATTCTCAGCAAAGTTCAGTCTTTTTAGCCGTTTTGTGCTTTCATGCCTGTAATAAGGAGGGAGGGACATAGACTTAATAAGTGCAAGAGGGACAACTGCCCCCCTAAAACTGAAGAAAATTTAGATATCACTTGTTTGAAAACAGTATTTTCTATAATAGGAAACACCCCTCCCTTTTCCCCAATCTTGCATGCCTATTTACTCCCATGAGGAGGGCAGTCTGCCCTGTGCCCTGACTGTACCTAGAAGCAACATATTAAAAAAATTTCACGTAAGCCCTGTTACAGAAAGAACTTATACATTTTCAGCTAAAGACACTAAATCAATGACATTCGGTATGCAAAAAAAAAAAAAAAGTAAATAGGAAACAAAACTAATTTATACAGTGTATGAAAATTTGGGCAACGTTTTGGAACAGCTTTAGTATGGTCCCTTTTTGGGCAATTTTTTGATTTGGCGACAAAATCTTGTCGCCAACCCAAGTTTGCCATGCCGATGCCAATTGTAAACAATATGGCGGATCGGATGGCGCTGGTTCCGAGATAATTGATCGTCGCCGTTAATTTTGCTAT
>JAWZYV010018744.1:0-44424 GCA_038373885.1 Cheiracanthium punctorium
GGGGGGGGGGGGGGGGGGGGGGGGGGGGGGGGGGGGGGGGGGGGGGGGGGGGGGGGGGGGGGGGGGGGGGGGGGGGGGGGGGGGGGGGGGGGGGGGGGGGGGGGGGTGGGGGGGGGGGGGGGGGGGGGGGGGGGGGGGGGGGGGGGGGGGGGGGGGGGGGGGGGGGGGGGGGGGGGGGGGGGGGGGGGGGGGGGGGGGGGGGGGGGGGGGGGGGGGGGGGGGGGGGGGGGGGGGGGGGGGGGGGGGGGGGGGGGGGGGGGGGGGGGGGGGGGGGGGGGGGGGGGGGGGGGGGGGGGGGGGGGGGGGGGGGGGGGGGGGGGGGGGGGGGGGGGGGGGGGGGGGGGGGGGGGGGGGGGGGGGGGGGGGGGGGGGGGGGGGGGGGGGGGGGGGGGGGGGGGGGGGGGGGGGGGGGGGGGGGGGGGGGGGGGGGGGGGGGGGGGGGGGGGGGGGGGGGGGGGGGGGGGGGGGGGGGGGGGGGGGGGGGGGGGGGGGGGGGGGGGGGGGGGGGGGGGGGGGGGGGGGGGGGGGGTGGGGGGGGGGGGGGGGGGGGGGGGGGGGGGGGGGGGGGGGGGGGGGGGGGGGTGGGGGGGGGGGGGGGGGGGGGGGGGGGGGGGGGGGGGGGGGGGGGGGGGGGTGGGGGGGGGGGGGGGGGGGGGGGGGGGGGGGGGGGGGGGGGGGGGGGGGGGGGGGGGGGGGGGGGGGGGGGGGGGTGGGGGGGGGGGGGGGGGGGGGGGGGGGGGGGGGGGGGGGGGGGGGGGGGGGGGGGGGGGGGGGGGGGGGGGGGGGGGGGGGGGGGGTGGGGGGGGGGGGGGGGGGGGGGGGGGGGGGGGGGGTGGGGGGGGGGGGGGGGGGGGGGGGGGGGGGGGGGGGGGGGGGGGGGGGGGGGGGGGGGGGGGGGGGGGGGGGGGGGGGGGGGGGGGGGGGGGGGGGGGGGGGGGGGGGGGGGGGGGGGGGGGGGGGGTGGGGGGGGGGGGGGGGGGGGGGGGGGGGGGGGGGGTGGGGGGGGGGGGGGGGGGGGGGGGGGGGGGGGGGGGGGGGGGGGGGGGGGGGGGGGGGGGGGGGGGGGGGGGGGGGGGGGGGGGGGGGGGGGGGGGGGGGGGGGGGGGGGGGGGGGGGGGGGGGGGGGGGGGGGGGGGGGGGGGGGGGGGGGGGGGGGGGGGGGGGGGGGGGGGGGGGGGTGGGGGGGGGGGGGGGGGGGGGGGGGGGGGGGGGGGGGGGGGGGGGGGGGGGGGGGGGGGGGGGGGGGGGGGGGGGGGGGGGGTGGGGGGGGGGGGGGGGGGGGGGGGGGGGGGGGGGGGGGGGGGGGGGGGGGGGGGGGGGGGTGGGGGGGGGGGGGGGGGGGGGGGGGGGGGGGGGGGGGGGGGGGGGGGGGGGGGGGGGGGGGGGGGGGGGGGGGGGGGGGGGGGGGGGGGGGGGGGGGGGGGGGGGGGGGGGGGGGGGGGGGGGGGGGGGGGGGGGGGGGGGGGGGGGGGGGGGGGGGGGGGGGGGGGGGGGGGGGGGGGGGGGGGGGGGGGGGGGGGGGGGGGGGGGGGGGGTGGGGGGGGGGGGGGGGGGGGGGGGGGGGGGGGGGGGGGGGGGGGGGGGGGGGGGGGGGGGGGGGGGGGGGGGGGGGGGGGGGGGGGGGGGGGGGGGGGGGGGGGGGGGGGGTGGGGGGGGGGGGGGGGGGGGGGGGGGGGGGGGGGGGGGGGGGGGGGGGGGGGGGGGGGGGGGGGGGGGGGGGGGGGGGGGGGGGGGGGGGGGGGGGGGGGGGGGGGGGGGGGGGTGGGGGGGGGGGGGGGGGGGGGGGGGGGGGGGGGGGGGGGGGGGGGGGGGGGGGGGGGGGGGGGGGGGGGGGGGGGGGGGGGGGGGGGGGGGGGGGGGGGGGGGGGGGGGGGGGGGGGGGGGGGGGGGGGGGGGGGGGGGGGGGGGGGGGGGGGGGGGGGGGGGGGGGGGGGGGGGGGGGGGGGGGGGGGGGGGGGGGGGGGGGGGGGGGGGGGGGGGGGGGGGGGGGGGGGGGGGGGGGGGGGGGGGGGGGGGGGGGGGGGGGGGGGGGGGGGGGGGGGGGGGGGGGGGGGGGGGGGGGGGGGGGGGGGGGGGGGGGGGGGGGGGGGGGGGGGGGGGGGGGGGGGGGGTGGGGGGGGGGGGGGGGGGGGGGGGGGGGGGGGGGGGGGGGGGGGGGGGGGGGGGGGGGGGGGGGGGGGGGGGGGGGGGGGGGGGGGGGGGGGGGGGGGGGGGGGGGGGGGGGGGTGGGGGGGGGGGGGGGGGGGGGGGGGGGGGGGGGGGGGGGGGGGGGGGGGGGGGGGGGGGGGGGGGGGGGGGGGGGGGGTGGGGGGGGGGGGGGGGGGGGGGGGGGGGGGGGGGGGGGTGGGGGGGGGGGGGGGGGGGGGGGGGGGGGGGGGGGGGGGGGGGGGGGGGGGGGGGGGGGGGGGGGGGGGTGGGGGGGGGGGGGGGGGGGGGGGGGGGGGGGGGGGGGGGGGGGGGGGGGGGGGGGGGGGGGGGGGGGGGGGGGGGGGGGGGGGGGGGGGGGGGGTGGGGGGGGGGGGGGGGGGGGGGGGGGGGGGGGGGGGGGGGGGGGGGGGGGGGGGGGGGGGGGGGGGGGGGGGGGGGTGGGGGGGGGGGGGGGGGGGGGGGGGGGGGGGGGGGGGGGGGGGGGGGGGGGGGGTGGGGGGGGGGGGGGGGGGGGGGGGGGGGGGGGGGGGGGGGGGGGGGGGGGGGGGGGGGGGGGGGGGGGGGGGGGGGGGGGGGGGGGGGGGGGGGGGGGGGGGGGGGGGGGGGGGGGGGGGGGGGGGGGGGGGGGGGGGGGGGGGGGGGGGGGGGGGGGGGGGGGGGGGGGGGGGGGGGGGGGGGGGGGGGGGGGGGGGGGGGGGGGTGGGGGGGGGGGGGGGGGGGGGGGGGGGGGGGGGGGGGGGGGGGGGGGGGGGGGGGGGGGGGGGGGGGGGGGGGGGGGGGGGGGGGGGGGGGGGGGGGGGGGGGGGGGGGGGGGGGGGGGGGGGGGGGGGGGGGGGTGGGGGGGGGGGGGGTGGGGGGGGGGGGGGGGGGGGGGGGGGGGGGGGGGGGGGGGGGGGGGGGGGGGGGGGGGGGGGGGGGGGGGGGGGGGGGGGGGGGGGGGGGGGGGGTGGGGGGGGGGGGGGGGGGGGGGGGGGGGGGGGGGGGGGGGGGGGGGGGGGGGGGGGGGGTGGGGGGGGGGGGGGGGGGGGGTGGGGGGGGGGGGGGGGGGGGGGGGTGGGGGGGGGGGGGGGGGGGGGGGGGGGGGGGGGGGGGGGGGGGGGGGGGGGGGGGGGGGGGGGGGGGGGGGGGGGGTGGGGGGGGGGGGGGGGGGGGGGGGTGGGGGGGGGGGGGGGGGGGGGGGGGGGGGGGGGGGGGGGGGGGGGGGGGGGGGGGGGGGGGGGGGGGGGGGGGGGGGGGGGGGGGGGGGGGGGGGGGGGGGGGGGGTGGGGGGGGGGGGGGGGGGGGGGGGGGGGGGGGGGGGGGGGGGGGGGGGGGGGGGGGGGGGGGGGGGGGGGGGGGGGGGGGGGGGGGGGGGGGGGGTGGGGGGGGGGGGGGGGGGGGGGGGGGGGGGGGGTGGGGGGGGGGTGGGGGGGGGTGGGGGTTGCGGTGGGGTGGGGGGGGGGGTGGGGGGGGGGCTGGGTGGGGGGGGCAGTGTGGGGGGGGGAGGAGTGGTGGGTCGGGGGGCGGGGGGGGGGTGAGGGGGAGGGGGGGGGGTGGGGATGTGCGGGGGGGGGGGGGGGGGCGTGGGTGGGAGGGGGGCGGTGTGGGGGTGTTGGGAGTGTGGGTGGTGGTTTGAGTGCTTGGTTTCTTTTTTTGTGAGTGTGGTTATTTTATTATTTTTTGTCTTTTTATTTTTTTTTTTTTTTTTTCCTATTATTTAATTTATTTATTAATTTTTTTATTTAATATTTTATTTTTTTTATTTTATTTTTTTATTATTTTTTCTTATATTTTTTTTTTTATTTCATATTTCTTTTTTTTTTACTGTTTTTTTTTCTTTTTTTTATTCTTTTTTTTTTTTTTTATATTATTTTTTTTTTTTTTTTATTTTTTTTTTTTTACTTACTTTAGGAAAACACACTGTAAAATTTAATCTATTACATTATTTATACAGGAAATAATCATGTCTAGCAATCTAATCATTTTTAACTTACTCAAACCAAGAATGTGACGCAGCGTAATTTAATCCTCAATACGCAAAATTAATACAAAACTGTTGAGCGAGCAGTGATTTCAATTTTAAATTTCTATCCTTTTACAAAACAAATATATAGACGCAGCCAATATAAATGCCCTTTTTTCAATAGTTGGCATTAAAAACCATCTTTCAATTTTACATGATACGTAGCAATTCTTTTAACTGGGACAATGCCCATAAAATTATCCTTTCTTTCTCAACAGAACTTCGTTCCTTAGTATCCAAAAAAAAAAACAAAACCTCTACCTTAATTGTTTATTGCATCGCTCACAGGGAGGCCCCGTTTTCTCAAAATCCCCGCGTAAGGGGCAGTAAGCTAATTAAGAACCTTTACAGACACGCAGCGTCATCTGGTAAATAAAATTGAAAATCATTTAAATGATTTGGCTTTAATTCGATTGGCAATCGCCAACATCCTCCCACCTTTAATTTAGGCGAGAGTCGAAATGAATAAACACAAAAATTTTCTTAATGAATAAACACAAAAATTTTCTTAAAATGAATTACTTCACTATTGGTAAACAATTCTTAACATTGGAAATTAAAATTAAATTGAACACACTAGATTATAGAAAAAAAAAATAAAACAGGCAAAAACAAAATAAGGATATATAAGTAAAACACAATATTAAAATTTTTTGGTTAAAATTAAATTAAGCAAATAAAAATGAAAATAGTTCCATTTACAGTTCTAAACACTGTTTTTTAACATGGTTTAATCAATCTTCCATATCTGGATCTGAAAACAAATACTTAAATAACAACAAATACAATAACAAATACAAATACAATAACTAGAAAACAAATCTATTCTTCGTGACTGGCAACAGTCAAAACGTCAGAAATTGGTGTCCTCAAGGCGAGGACACCGCGCGTTAAAGGGTTAATCAATCTTCCATATCTTTGATCTATTTTCGGCTGTCAGGGTGAGAAGGATCTCCAGCAGTTGAAACCTCTAGTGGATAAAGTTTTTGAATTGGTCGTGTCAAATGTCCACTGTTTGTTTTTACCTGCACTACTCTGGAAGCACCATCTCTACTATTGTAGATTTTCCCAATTTTGCCCATAGGCCACATTATACGTTTTTTATTCTCAAGTTTTCGATGAGGACAACGTCCCCCACTTTAAGCTTTTGGCACTTAACTTTAGCCTTCTGTACGAGTTGTCCCAAATATTCCTTACGGAAACGACTTCTCAGTTCTTGTCGCAGAGTGTTGCATTACTTCAAGCGCACATTCAGTTTATCTGAGTCAATGGAATCTAAATCAGGTACCCCCACTTGTTTTAAATCTTGCAAGAGCAAGGAGGGTGTCAAAGGTATGAGTGCATCAGCATCGTCTGATATATAAGTCAGTGGACGACTGTTTATTGTGGCTTCACCTTCAACATCACAAAGGATCGATAGAAGCTCTGCAAAATTCACAGTTGATCTTCCCAAAATGCGCACAAGCAATGTCTTGACGGAACGAATGAGACGCTCCCCCCCCATCCCCCCCACCAGGCAGCAGTAGGGGGAATGAACTTCCACTTGATTGGATATACCTCATCTTCCGATATTTTCTTCCAGTCTATCCGTTTAAGAGCATTGTCTGTCCCTCTAAAGTTGGTGGCAGTGTCGGTATACACCGTGGACGGGCGGCCTCTTCTTGCAATGAATCTCCTTAAAGCTTGCAGGAAAGACTCTGTGCTGAGTGATGTGGGGGGCTCTAGGTGAATTGCTCTGTACACTGCACAGGTGAATAACACGATCCAGGCTTTTTCTTTTGGCTTTAGGAGTAGAGAACCACAGAGATCAATCCCTGTTACTGCATAGACTGCAGATTCTCTTACTCTGTCAAGGGGCAACTGTATAGGTGGGGTAGTTAAAGCTTTCGCAGGAAATTTCTTGCATACAACACAACGATTTATGCAAGCTCTTATATTTCGTTTGGAAGAAATGATCTAGTACTGCACATTTAATTTGGCAGCCAATATCTGCACACCAGCGTGACAATACCTTAGGTGATATTCTCTAATCAAGCATTCAGTCAGGTAATATTTGGACGGAAGAAATACTGGATATAGAAATTATTGACCATTATCCCGTTCAATAATTTTTGTTTTTACACGAAGGACATCATCGCCACCTCGCACCACTTGCAAACCATGGGCGGAATTTTCTTTCTCGTGAAAATATCTTCTCTGTTCTATACTCCACAGAACGATTTCGGCCCTAGACTTTTCTTCGACTTTAGGGTGTTAGTATCATAAGAAGGCTTCTTTCTCAGTCTATTTACGAAACGCAGCATCCAGCAGAATACCCTAATGATTTTAGAAAAACTGGAGAAATGCTCGAACCACCTTGGCTTTTCTATTTGTACGCTCAAGTCAACACATTTTCTTTTTCATCTCTGCAGCAATTAGTTCTTCATCTGGGGTAAATTCGGATTCAGGCCACTCAACTGCTTGCAATAAAGCTTGAATTCTTTCCACTAAACTCAACATCTAAACTTCATTCTTCTGATCAATTCGTAATTTAAAGGTGCATTATAGATTGATTAGGAAACTTATCACTGATATTGAAAAGAATAAAGAGGAGGCGACTTCCATTTCAATTTTGGATGCCATTCGAATGACTTTTAGTGCTTGCCAAAATGATGTCTCCCAGGAAACTATTGCAAAATGTGGATTGTTTTCACCCTCTAGTGACTTTGCGTAAAGAACCAATGAATGTCTCAAAGATGAATTCAGTGATGTAAAGGAACTGTTTCATGATGAATCAGAATTTTGTGACTATGTAGACGAAGAATTAATAACAAGCAAAGAACTCTCGGATGAAGACAATATCACAGAAATGACAGCTCAAGAAGATACTGATGAAAACGATGGCTCTCCAGTTTGTCTCGAAACTAATGTACCAACGAACACTGATATTGATAATGCAACATGTGTCATTTATCGTTCGAATGAATGCCGTGTTAACGTACCGGAAGATATCATTAATACTTTATATAAAGTTAAGGATTTCATACATCATAAGGATAGCATGAAGTCTAAATCACAACTTAAACAAGTAAGTTTGGAAAAATATCTAATAACCATTCCTGAATAAAATTATTCAACTATTGTTTTCATTCTGTGTGTTATAGAATTAATTATTCTTTCATTATTCCTAATGATGAAATTAAGCATTTGCCATCAGAAAAGTAAAAAGTATTTTGCTTGATAGTTTCAATTGATTGTATTGTTGCGGAATTACTCTGCTACTCCTGGGGTTCGTCGTTCTAAAGTCCTGTTGGTGTAAAAAGTTCAAGTAAAAAGTCACTTGTCAGGATGGAACACAAACTTTATTGCTTCTAGAACTTCGTAGAATAATCAGCTGTACACAATTCACAAGCACAATCTAGCAGTAACGTGCTTTTAACAATCCGTTTGGATCAGAAGCTCTCACAAATGCTGTATTTCTCACACAAAATAAGTCACTTTCACAGGCAAAAATTCAGTGAAAATATACGAGAAATAACACTAACAGTCTCTCAAGACTCAGCGATGAAAAATGTACACACAGCACTTTAAAAACAGCTTCATAAAGCAAGCTAAAACACAGCTTCTATAGCAATTCACAAAGCACGCGTACTGAGAGCTCTTCACACATCGAGCGTTCAACTCGCACTGAATTGTCGGGGCAGCGCGCTGGTGGAATTTATATATATCCGAGGCAGAAGCTGCGAGCAGTTTCTAGAAAAGTATATTACTCGAAGATTCCAGATAAAGCGGGATTTTTGATTACGTCATAGAAGAGAAATGTTAGGTTATTATGCGTTTTTAATGCAGGAAATCAACTTCCAGGCCCCATTGGGAAAATCGCGCCAAATGACCAAAAAGTCGCCAAGCTTGGCGACTTTTGGCGAAATATCGCCAAATTTGGCGCCAAAAATAAGTCCCCGAAAGTGAAGAGATCTAAGCCCTAAGATCAATATTTCTCGAGTTTTCTAGAAACCCCGTATACAGTAGAACTCCAATTATCCGAATTAATGGGGACCGGGGCCCATTCGGATAATCAAATATTCGGATAATCGGATTTTTTTTAAAAAATTGCCATTGGAGAGAATAAAATCTACGTTTTGATATTGCACTATTTTTTTATTGAATTAAATGAAAGAAACATGAAATTTTCACATGTTTTAAATATAAATAAAATGTACTTATGTACAAGTTTAGAAATAAAAATCATTGTTTTTTAAACATCTCCGTTAATGTAAGCTGTTTTGCGGTCTTCAACCGTTTTCGGGCAGCCAGGTCACGCATTCGCTTGACGGTGAGCAGTTGCAAGTGGTCACACTCGGGCTGACGCTCCATCCACTTCAAAGCAGTCTCGAGGCCGGCAAATGCTTCACTAGCTGATGGTCCAGCGTCTACTTCAACATCAGCAGAAAGTTCTTCTTCCACTTCCACTTCAACATCTTCTCTCACACTTACAACAATTTCATCGTCATTGAGAATTTGAAAACCAGGGTCAGACGTGTCACAAGCCATCCACTCTCCTACATCTTCAGCACTTACTTCTGTACAACCAGGAATTTTTACAATCATTTTTCTTATTTCCTCTAGTGACAACGCATCTTCATCATCATCATCCTCTCCATATTCTTGTTTCTCATTTTCTTCAGATTCTTTTTTTTTGTTCTTCTCAGACGGTAGGCCTTTCAGTTTATTCCACGCACGCAGAGGCGCAGAGAGCCAAGTCGGGGCCCCAGGGATAAAATCTTTGGGGTCCCTTTGCTATCCAGAAATCCTTTTGATGCCGTATTAGATCAATCATTTATTCCTTATTAAAATTATTAATCATTTAAAGAAATTTTAAATTAATAGTAATTGGAAAATAATTAATAGAATTAAAATTATTAATTTAAAAGAATATTATACTTTAATGAACATCCATGCTCTAAAAAATACCAACAGTTTGTTTTGAAAGTTTCGTCACCTCCATAGAGAAACTGTATTTGAAACGTTAACATTTTTGCAAAGCTTGCTTCCTGAGTATAGAAAAAATTAATATTTTTATTCATACTTCCATGCAAGCAGGCAGCCAAAAAAGTTTCAGAAGGCCAAAAAGTGGAAATTTCAAAATTTCTCATAGAAAGTCTTGATCTTTAACATTTTGTTAAGGAAAATTCAAAATTTCGGAGGTTGGGTGTGCCCATAGTCTCTCCTATGGCTGGCTTTCTTCCACTATTTAACAATGTGTCTCGGAAAAAAAAAAAAAGATTTTTTGTTAAATAAATCTTTTCTACTTTTAGTCATGGCAAACCGTTGAATAACACCTTCAATGTCTACTTTTCTTGGAAAAGAAGACTCAATCACTAACACTCCTTGTTTTTGTAAAGTGGGTGGTTTATGCTATAGATGGCTTTTTGTAATTTCATTCAAAAATTAATTTGAAACATCCGCGGACTTAATCTAAATTTGGACATTTTTTTAAAAACAAAATTGACAACTCACAATTAAGTATCATATAAACAGCAAAAGTGGGGCCCCTTCACAAGCTGAGGCCCTGGGGATTTTTCCCCTGCTCCCCCTCCCTCTCTGCGCCACTGCACGCACGTCTTAGCGTCACTGCCGTAACCAAACTCCAAGCTTCCGCTACCATGTAACAGAAGTCCTTTAAATTTATTTTGCTATGATTTGCCAAAACCAATTCTTCATCTTCAGCACCTTCGATCAGCAGTTTTCTCAGCAGTTGCCTTCTGTAATGGCGCTTCATTGTTTCAATAACAGACTGGTCCATGGGTTGCAGCAAACTTGTAACATTGGGAGGCAAAAACGTCGTTTTAAACTGCCCATTCTCTCTTTCCAACAGTTCTGCTGTAGGATGAGTGGGTGCGTTATCAACAATTAAAAGCACCTTACTGCCTTCTTTTCCCACCGATTTTTGGTGCTTTTTCACTTCAGGAATAAACACTTCATCATACCATTCGGTAAACAAAGCTGCAGTCATCCAGGCCTTGGGTTGACTTTTGTAGAAGAGTGGAAGTTTTTTTACGTTTTTAAATGCTCTTGGATTTCTTGATTTTCCTATCAAAAGAGGTGGCAGTTTATGATTTCCAGTGGAGTTGGCACAGTTAAGCACTGTAACACGTTCTTTACTGACCTTATGTCCAGGGGCACTAGATTCCCTTTTAGAAGCCAAAGTGGTTTTTGGTAATGCTTTCCAAACAAGGCCAGTTTCATCGGCATTATAAACAAACTCCGGATCATAGGATTCTGATGCAGTTTTAAAATTTTCAATAAAATTTTCAGCAGCTGCAGAGTCTGCTGAAAGCTTCTCACCAGCCAAATCTAACTCGCGTACACCATGCCTGAATTTAAAATTCCTTAGCCAGCCGTTACTAGCCTTAAAAGATGAATAACCAAGCTTTTCTGCTAAGATTTTGGCTTTTTCACAAAGGATTGGACCTGAAATCGGATTTCCCATAGAACGTTGCTGCAAAAACCATTTAAACACGGCATCTTCCAAATTTTTGTTGGTTGCTGTCTTCATTGTTTTCCTGGAGGAACTTCCATCTTCATTTTCAAGCACCGAAACAAAGTTTAAAAGTGTTGACTTACTGTTTTTAATGTCAGAAATTGTTGCTTGTCCAACACCATAAATCTCAGACAACTTCTTACCCGTTACACCTTTATCGAGTTGCTCTATAATTTTCAGTTTGTCCGCTAACGATAGCACAACACGTTTTCTTTTCGAAGCCATGGTATAAAAACAATACAGTATTGTACACGCACAAACAAAAGTACATAAGCCGTAGCGAAAGAGTAGCGTCCTCGAGCAAGGTCAATAGCACACTGACTAATCAAAACAAACAATGACAGGTGCGCCATGACTGCAATGCGCCGGAACTTGTCTTAACTTGCCGTTGTGCCTACACTGACTTCGCGGGGGGAAGTCAGTGTAGGAATCCAGAATCCATCAATATTTTTCTCACATCATCATTTTTTTCTCTCTGTGTTCGCATAGGCTGTGGCATTTTTTATTTATTGTTGACTTTTAGAAAGCCCCGGTTTTCCCACATCAAACTGCGCCGCTATGTTCGGGGGACCGCCCTTTTAAAAACGAGTGTTCTTTGAAGGGATATAACGCGTTCGAAAATACAGTAATCGGTTTGTTTAACGAAGGCATAATTGCAAAGGGTTTAGTATGTATTATATTTATTACTGTTTATATGTATGTTGAAAATGAGAGAAGAAAACTATTTTCAAAGAAAAGAGCTTTTAATTAATTAAATGAAAAAGCAACACGTCCGTTTGCATGTTAAGACTACTTACAAGTGCTGCACATTAGTGCGTTATCGCTGTGCGCCTACACTAGCTTCGCGGAGGGAAGGTCGCTCCGTTTTAATTTTCTTCTGAAATTCTAAAAGCGATTCGGATAATCGGCGATTCGGTTAGTCGGAGTTCGGATAATTGGAGTTCTACTGTATTTGAATGGGAAACCAAAACCCCCGTATCTCCGGTTCTAATTGGCCGATTTTGATGCAACAAAAAGCAAAATTTATCTATTTGAAGCGTAGAATACGAATTTTAAACCATTTTAAGCCCCAGAGCAGCGGGTTGCCCCGAAAATTCGTAACAGTATATTTTTACTACACTATTAAAATACACCCCTGAATGAGATATTACGAGCGATTTTCGATATCTAGAATATTTTGAGTCCCTCTGACTTCGAGATATCGAGAGTCGACTGTAGTAATTTGAATTTAGGTTTTTAGTATATTAGTTATCCACTGGTATATCGAAAATATCATGATAGGTTTTAGAATATCAAAAATATCCGATGTTTTGATATATATCCGATATTTTCGATAAAAATTTAATCTTACTTTTAGTAAATATTTTCAGGCATGCTAGAAATATCACAGCATAATATATATATATATCAACAAAATTTTATCAAATTAATAAAATAAGAAGCAGAATCAACTTTCTTAAAATATTAAATATGTTCCACGTGCACCAAAATGCACAATGTAAGATTCAACCTCACACACACAGTGTCAATACATTTTTATGCATTTTTTAATTACAAATTCAAGAAATACCAATTCTTCTTTATTAATGTTATTTTGAATTCGTAGTTTAAGACTGATAAACACTTTCCAACAAGGTTTAAAAGTGTATGCTGTTGATTTGTCTATCCGTCTGTGATCTAACTGCGGTAAATATGCATTGATTTCTGCGAAATTTATACTTGTCATTTCTGTGTACCGTACCGTGTACGCTATTAAAAATGGTGTTTGGTACATTTATACGGATTTTACAGGAGTTTATTTCACTTTATTTAATTTTTTTTCATGATATCGGTGGTCGAACATGTGTGCAGCTGTGCTTGTGATAAAGAGATTTCTTCTCGGAAAATTTTCGCATACCTCCGCCCCACTTTTTTTCACTTCTAATTTTTGCTTTATGAAATTTCCACACACTGTGCAATCATGTATCAATTACTTTGCACTTCCTCTTCTAGCGTACACTTGCAAGGGACCTGAAAATATATATCATGTGAACAGTTAATTGCAGTGAAGCACCGTTTGTACGTTTCTCGTTTATCCGTTTTTATCATTTATACGCTATTCTGGATGGTCCGGACGAAATCCATTGGATTTTAACGTTGTATAATTTTATTTATGCATTTTTCTGAAATAAATAACTTCATTTGCGCGTTCTTTTTCTTTAAGAAATGAAGAGGAGAGAAAATACGTGATGCAAGTTTACAACAAGAGCTTTGACAGGTTCTAACTTTACGAAAAAATACCTAATAATCTTAAAAGGATGAACAGTCACTATTAACTAAGTAGAATGAACTCATTCTGTGAATTCCCAAACAGCCACAACCGAAAATTACAAAATATTTTGTACATGCGGAATGAATAAGAATACAATTACCAGCTGTACATTAAATTCAGAATAAAAGTGTTAGTATTACATATATACATATTGTTTTTTTTTGTTTTTTTTCATGTCGTAAAAATGGAAATGGAGCTTACCCCCAATTATCTACGCTAGGGATCTAGTCCGGGGATGGGATTGTCCTCCGTGGGGGGACTTTCTAAGGGGTCCTAACCCATATTTACGCGAAGTTTCGGATAAAACCACGGAAAACTCCAAACGGTTAGGTAGACGGACGCGACCTGGTTTTGAACCAAGCACCTTCCGTCTCCCAGTTCAAAGCGCTGCTAGCGCTATGCCACTGGTGGGGCTAAATATAAGATGTAGTATTTTAATTTAAATATGGTTTTTCATTCTTGGTTATTACGAAAATGTACGTACTTTTGAAAATTTCGTTTATACGTTTTTCTTATTAATACGCTTTCCCAAAGGGGTCCAGGTAAACCCCTTGGGGGTTCTATGAAGCTTTTAAAGGGGTCTATTGGGGGTGTGTGATAAATTTTTCTGTTTTAAATTTTTTTATTTAATTTTTAAGGAATTGATAGATAATAATATCCGTTTTACTATTTATAAATAGAATGCAGATTTGCATTTGCGGTGTAATTCACGTATCTAAAGCCGAGGCTGGTCTGCAATCTTTGCTAGAAGTTTTACAATATGACTGGTATCACGCTGGGAAAATTTCAGTAATACGTTTTTATGCCTTGCACGTTACGGCTTCAAATTTTAACATTAATGGGATCAAGATGTCTCTTATTAATAAATCGGTGATGCTGAACAACTTTGTAATTCATTATAAGAAAACTAACTCCGAATTTAGCCAACGAGGTGGCACTGTAAGCGTCTTTTAGCCGCCAGGTGGCACTGTAAGCGTCTATTAGCCGCCAGGTGGCACTGTAAGCGCATGGCAACGTTACTATACTTATGATTGGGGTGACAACGGACTTTAACAAGCACATTGTATATGTTACTATTACATTTAAATTTATAAAAGAAATAAAATGTAGTTTTTTTTTTTAATTATTGAACTATCCTTCCACTTCATGCATCACTGTTATAAAAAAATCTGAATTTCACAGACAATGTCTACCTGGTTTTAACGAGAGAATCTCCCTCATTGGTGAATAAAGCATTTTTCCTGTTTTGTAACGGAACTTTTGTTAAAAAACGAAAATTATCTGTGAATCTCCTGAAGTCTAGTTCTAAAGGGGCATTTTCGGCTTTCCTTCTGGCACCTGCGAGCTTGGACTAATGAAATGTCTCCCAGTCACTTCCTCTCGTAATCAAAACAATACCCGCAAAGCTGATTTTAGCAATTTGGAATGCAATATGTTCTTTGCTCATTCTGCCTGCAGTTCAAGTTGCAGTTTAGATCCCTTAAACGTACAAAAATATTGTCGCATTATGCATGCAACAGACACTGCAGATAAATGGAGTAGTAGAGTGTAACCTCCTTTAACGGTCACCTCCCAACAAGTGAAACCTCCAAAGGCCGACCACATATCAGTGGTACCGAATGCATTCCATAGGATTAACATTAGAGCTAAACTATGAACAAGGAATTCCGAACAACGGCCACCCGTTAGCATCGTAAAAATATCTAAATGGCCGCCCAAGTGTGCGTTTGCTTTCTTTTCTTTCTTTCTTTTTTTTTTTTTCTCTCACCCAAAATGTGAATAATGGTTACGTTTTGTGGGCATCCTTTTAACAAATAGAGTGGGGTAAGAAGGTATTGGAAATTTCGTTTTAATCCCTTGGGAACAAGGTACAAATGATCGGCACGTATAACAACCAGTTAGGTGGAGATAAAAGAAAATTCTTGGGGTAGAGGGCAAGACTTAATCCATGCCAAGCCTATCAGTAATGACCATGCTGACGACTACGTAGAAACTAGTTCTTATCAGTTACGAACCTTTGTGCATTTTCAGAGTTAGTCTTCAACCTAGCTGTGTCATTTGCGTCGAGTCTCGCGCTTGTAGTGTAAACACAATGAGTTCCAAACGAAAATTCTTAAATTTAAAGGATAAAATCAAGGTTATCGATGATAGTAAGAAAGGCGTAAGTGCAAGAAAATTGGCGACTCTTGGCGGTTGTGGCAGGTCACAGATAAATGTGATTTTAAAAAATAGTGAAGATTATCTTGACCAGTCCTATCGAGGTGCGAACTTGCACAGCAAAACGGAGCGTCGAAAGACTGGGAATGAAGAAGTTAATGAAGTGTTGTTGGGGTGGCTATCGAACTGCCGATCGAAAAATCTCCCGATTTCAGGACCCATTTTACAAGAGAATGCATTGAACATTGCAGAAAACCTGAGAATTTCAGATTTCAAAGCGTCTAATGGAAGGTTTCAGAAATTTAGGACCTGGCACACTATCGTATTTCGCAAGGTGACTGGAGAAGCTGCAGATTGCGCATTGGATGAAGCTAGTGGGTGGATGGAAACATTGCCTCCTATACTTGCAGACTGTGACCCTAAAGGCATCTTCAATTGTGATGAAACGGGACTTTTTTATCGTTCCATTCCTGATAAAACTTTATGTTTAAAATCTGATGCTTGCAAAGGGGTGAAGCATGCAAAAGAGAGATTGACTGTACTTTTGTGCTGTAATGTGAAAGGAGACTTTGAAAAAACCCTCGTGATCGGGAAACACGCGAAGCCCCGGTATTTTAAAAAACTAGATATGAAAAAGCTACTGGTAATGTGGTGACATAATCAAAAATCTACCCACGCTGTAATGAACGAATGGCTTACAGAACGAAACAGTAATATGAAAAAACAAAACAGCAACATTCTTCTTTTTATGGACAATGCAAAATGTCATCCCACTGAAAATATCTTCAGTAACCTGAAAGTAAAGCTTTTGCCTCCGAACACTACTGCTTTCTTTCTGCCAACCTATGGAGATCAAGGCATAATTCAGGCGTTAAAACTGAGCTACAGAAAAATGCAGATGCAGAAACTAGTGTTTCAGATGTCAGATGTAGCATCAGCAAAGGATTTAATAAAATCACTTAATGTTTTGGATGCCGTCAATTGGATTAGCATGGTAGTAAAAGAAGTGAAAAGATCAACTGTGCAGAAATGCTTTGCAAAAGCTGGATTTAATGTAAGTTTTACATTCTGTTACACGGTATTAAATTTTTTCTCTTACATTCAACCACTGTTTTTCAATATGAATCGTGACTCTCTTGGTAGTTGTTAAGCAGTTCCAAGAGTTAGCAAAGTTTACGAATTTTGAATCGATTTCATTGATATTCTTAGTAGAGTTTGTGATGGTGGTGGTTTGGAGAAGGATAAAAAGGGGTCAAAATACATTTTTTTTTAATACTTTGGGGATCATGGTTTAAAAATATTGGAAAATGCTGCGTTAAACACTTCAACACCATTTATAGTTTTGCCCCCTTTTTTTTGTAATGCCTGTTACCCTGTAATTGAAAGAGTTTTTTAACTGGAAGGTTCTTCTTCGAATGACGGAACTGAAAATGATGACAGCAGTAATAAGGGGGAAGGTTCGGATGACATTCTTCAAATAGCTGGGATGTCTAATGTGAAGACCAGTGCGTTTGTTTGCTAATACAGGGATGGAAGTTTTTGCTACATTTGACACTATTTAGGAATGGATGGAAAATATGACAGAAGAGGAAGTAAGTGATGAGGAAACGGACGAGAGCATAGGACAGACACAAGATACACGTGCTACTAATATCGCAACATATTCTGATGTTCTGAAGAACTTTCGTGCAATACAAAATTTTGCTTTAATGAAAAATGATGATGATTTGTACGGAAAAACAAAAAATATTATCATTTCTTTGGATAAAGATATTCGCTTAAAAAAAAAAAAACAAAGCAGTCGCAAATAACCGATTTTTTTTTTTATATAAATGTGATTTAGCAAAGCAAAAGTATTTTTATCCCTATTGTTAACTTTGTTTATTTTGACTTATTTAATGTTAAACCTCCAAACAACAGCCACCTCCTAAAGATGGTCCCAGGGGTGACCGTTATTCAGAGGTTTCACTGTATTTTACTTAATGCTAAGTTCCCCTTTGCTATGGGTGCTACGTTAATGCAGTGGGCACGATGAAGTTTTTATCTCGGTGTATTCGTTTGCGATAATTTTATTTTATCTCCAGATACCAAATGCATATTTTTTATATTCAGAGTTGTGAAAGAAAAAACAGCCAAATATGCAGGTTTTTGTATTGAGTTGAGTACAATTGAAGTTTTTTGTACTGAGAATATCAGGGGTAGAAATTAGATTATTTAGTCAGTGGTTTAAATGAACCGTGTTTCCAAAACTTCCTTGATCCATATACATGACTGAAAGGAAAAATGCAAAATGACTGCCAAAGATTTTGAAAATCTTTCTAATTTTGAAATTGCTATCGAGTATTTGAAGGTTCTCTTAGACAGCTGAAATGTTGCCAAGAGTGAGAATCTGTTCTCAGCTTTTCTGAATGCTATCGTGAATGTTACTCACCTACGGTCGAACTCGAAGAATGGCTTCTGGATTGAAAATTCATTTGCGTGAAAAAAAAAAAAAAAAAAAAAAAAAAAAACGCAATTTCATTTTTGCCGACCCAATATTATCACTGTGCTTCACTTTCTTCATTTAATATTGTCTGCAGTGCGCAATATTTTTAGTACACTTTTGGCAATATTTTAATTTATAGTCAGATGAAAATTTAGGCAGAAAAATGTGGTTTTGATTGTTTGTTGAATGTTTGATAAAGTATGGGGAAGTCCAAAGACCTGATGTTCCAGATATTAGAAAAGGTCAAATTCATGCCTGTAATGTTGAGGATGTTAGCTTTTCAAAAATAGGACTTTGTACTGGAAGGCATACATCTATTGCATCTAATTCTTTACATGGAAAATATTTTATTTGGGAAGAAATAGTAGTGGACGCAACAATAGACGATTCATAGAATGACCATCAAACTGATCAAAACTCCAATTTATTTGCTTCAAAATTTGCCATTTTTAATACTGCTAACTTATACTATTTTTGTGCAAAAGAAGACGTCTATTTTACGTAATTTTCAAAAAATTGTCACTTAATAAATTTATATATGGTCCCTTAACTCATGAAAATAACACATTTTATTTAATATAAATTTAACTACTGAACGTAAAAATGTGAAATTTTGCACAACTATGTAATATTACTTTCTGCATCTATTTCCATAGAAATTTGGCTAGGTTGCTATTCAAAATTTTTTGAATATTAATTTAATAATCCATAATTCATATTAATATTTTGTTAAAAATTATAATATTAAAATATATTTGGGTCGTTTAGTTCTAATAGTACGAATGAAAATCAGCTTCTTCTTATCAATATTATATGAGATATGAATTAATCTATGAAAATATTTTAACATAGGGGGGAGGGGTATTTTAGAAGCTCATAACTCTCGCATTTTCAGTTCAAATTTATTAAAAATTGGTATCTTGGGTTAAAATGAGCTAAAGTTTTGAAATATGAAGTGAAATCCAGGGGTTGCTATTAGGGGAAAAAAGTTGGTACACATTTTAATATGGAGATGGCCCCTTATGTAATTTTTATGCATAGCAAATTAAAGTGTACGCCAATCGTAAACTATTGGTATATGTAACTTTGCTGTACGACGATCGACGGACGCCCGAATAAAGTACAAGTGAGCATTTTTTTTTTTTTTTTCCCGCAGCTGTACATGTAGGTAAACTTTTGAAAAACAACTCTGGTGTTTTAGCACCTATATGGACCACCACCACCTACCTTCCCTAAAAAAATAAATAAATATTATTATTGAAGCTGGTGGTGCAGTTACAAAAAACTAATTCTATATTTTAGCAACTAAGAATGCATAAAAACGTTATTAATGTTGCGTATATCCATCTACCAACATATATTTACACACTAGCCGCCTCCGCCGATCGGCTGGTTCGCCATCTTAATAAATCTTGTTCCAAGAGAATCCTGTTTCTCACCCGCTTCCTTGGAACAGAAATCTTTCAGATTCTGAATGGAATTTAAAATTAAGATGGTTACAAACCGGGGCGGGATTACGATCTACTTAGTTTTTTGAGTTCGAAGTGACGCCCCCCCCCCTCGAATCCGGCGCCCCGATGCGATGCAAACCTTGCTTACCGTATCGGGCCACCCCTGGTTACAAAAATAAGATCGTTTAATGATAAAAACCTACAAAAAGGTACAAATTATTTTCGTCCTATATTAATTCTTCCGGATATATTGGTCGTATCAAAAAACGGAAAGGAAAAAAAAAGTAAGAAAATCTGAAACACTTTCAGATTTTAAATACGCACTAAAGTGCTATATATTAAAAGCGTATCATAACACATGCATATTCCCGGTATCATTATTGATGAGTGTGATTAAACAAAATTAAAATTCATATTTCTAACACCCTTTTGCTGGATGCAATGCAATAGAAATAGAATGGGAGAAAGGTACGCAGAAAAATGCACAATTCGAACTGAATGAAAGTTTCAAAAACTTATTCAGGTGTATTCTTTATCCAAGTCAGGCGTAGCAGACGATAAAATGACGTTTAATCATAATTTTAGCATTATTTAACAATATTCTGTAAGTTTGCGCCATCTGTCGACGGTTTTGTATAATAAAAACTCAATTGTATTTTTTATAAAATATAGTTTTTTTGTATATTATAGGAACAGTGTTTTTTCGCACGATAAAAATTAATCTGTATGTTAATCCAGGACTTTAACTGTCTTTATTCCAAATTTCATCCAAATTCGTCAAACCGTTTCAGCGTGAAAGAGTAACAAACAGACATACAAATTGACATTTATATATTCGTAGGATATATGGAAAAGTTGGACTAGGAGAGCTTTTTCTCACGTGTAAAATAACTACATGAATAAAGTGCTTCAAATTTTATCTGAATGTATTACAATTTATTTGAATGAATTACAAAGCATTTCTCAAACTGCGGGGTGCGACCCCCTAGGGGGACGCAGAGCGTTTGCAAAAAAAGCATTTTTTAAATAGAATTTATCAGTATTGTATGTATAACTGTAAAATATTTATAGTTAAATAGATAGCTATACATGTAATATAAATATGTTTAAAAGTTCAGTTATATTGTACGGTTATAAAGGCCAAGATTTTTTTTTTGGGGGGGGGGGGCTGAGAGCTCAAAAACTGGAATATAATACCTTATGAAAATTGATAAAACAATTTTTTTTTTTTTTTTTTTTTTTTTGAGTGGGATGGGTGTGATGTTGTTTTATTTTATTTTGCCTAAAAGTGATCGAATATAAAAATAAATTTAAAATAATAATAATAATAAGTTGACAAACCAAGCTTAAATTCTTTGCAGTTGGAAATACATTTATACATAAAAAGTAAATAAATAGGTTCAATTTAAGACTAAATAAACTTCCAATTTTTCAGAGTGAGCTTTCAAATACCATATTTGAAATTAGTGGAAAGATTTCGATTTTGAAACATTAGGCAAGTTATGAATGCGGATAACCATCACAGTTTCCTAGGTTAACTTTATTAAGGGTTTCCATGTATGTTTTCTAAACTAGAAAATAAGTAAGTGACTCTTATGGAAGGGAAGATTTTAGTGTAGCTTATGCTAAGGCAAACCTAGACAAGAGGTATCTTCCTATCTATCTAGAGGGATGGATGCCTTGAGCAGAGGATTTTTTAAAGGTTATAGTGCGTATTCATATTACATATACAGATTACACCCAAAACTCCAGATCATTAGATTCACATTCGCACAACAGGCCAGAACCCTGAGCCTTCACACTTCAAAGAAAAATTTTCTAAAAATAATAAATTATACTTTTTTTTCTTCCGAAAAAAAAACACACCTTTTTTATTACTAGATATACCAAAACCAGTCGAAATGACTGGTTTGTGGCTATTTTTTCCCTTTAATAATATCTTCGGTATATCTAGTGTTAAAATAACTGTTTGCCAGTCCCCTCTTATATACTATGCGTTTACATACACACATAGTTATCATTTTCTATTTTTTCAATACTTTCATACAAACATCTCCTTTTGCCCGTATAAAATGTTTCATGCTTTCGAGCTAGCATAAATGCTATTGCTTCAATGAAGAACCGCGTGCATTTGAAAAATATGAAATACCATGGAAATTATACCAGTTTGTCGACAAATCTATCTATCTATAATTAAAAAAAATGAATGTTTGTAAATCAGTATGTGTGCGATATCTAGACAAATACACAGCAAGCAGAGGTTTGAAAATTTGAACATGTAACCCCATGACTTCGGTAATGCGCATCTGGGGCACAGAATTTTGAAATTTTAATTGCTTTTTAAATTATTAATTAAAAACCGTTTTTAGGTGGTCATGCTTGGCGAGTTTCGCCCGCATAAAATGATTTATGCTTTTGAAATAAAGCAGAAATATTTCAGATTCGCGAGCATATAAAAAGCATGAAATGAAATGCGGAAATTACGCTAGTTTTACGTCAAATTAAAACGCATACCAAAGAATTATGTCCAAATGTGTTTCTTAAAGTTCGTAAATTTTTAAATCCTACTAATATTATAAATGTGTACATTTGTGTGATTGGATGCTTGGGACTCAATAATGCACAAACGGCTGAACGGATTTGGATAAAATCTCTACTTATTATAAAAGAAGATGTCTGTGTGTGTGTGTCTGTGTGTGTGTTGGCGGCGTTACGGCTGCACGTAACGGCTGCACGTAGCACGTGTGTTGGCGGCTGCACGTAGAAACACCAAATTTTGTACTCGGGAAGTTCTAAACATGTAGTTGTGCACCTCGAAGCGATTTTTTCAAAATTCATTTTCTCGGACATTTTCAAGACGGTCCCTTACTAGCTTCTTGAAAATGGCCGAGAAATTGGATGAAATGTGTGATTTTTAAAGTTCCATAACTCGGGCAGTTTTTATCGTAATAAAATGAAACTTTTTGTGTTTACTTTGTTTTTGTGTACTGCATCTTTTCCTAAATATAAGTGATAGGACCTGGGGACAGTGTAAAAATTTAATTTTTAAAATTTTTTTCTAAATGGGTTTTTTGGTTCGAAAAGCACGTAAAAACATTCTTTACCTTTTTTAAAACATTTTTCTAATTGGAAGTGCATATCTAAACCGAACGGTTCGGGAATTAGCTCTTGGGTCACATTAAGGCTGGACACCTTATATATACACAGGGTGATTATAATTAAAGTTCCACTTTAAAACTATCAGAAAAGGAAAACTTTTGGACGAAATGTTATCAAACTTAGTCAATCTGTAACGGTGGTCATGGAATTTATTATCTACGGAAAAAAGTTCAAAAATTCAACACCAGGGGAAAGGACGTATTTAAGGGGATGTCCAGGATCCGACCCCCTCCCCCATGGAAAACATTTTGGAGGGGGTCCAAAATTTCAGAGGGGTCCAAACGGTAAAAGAAGGCAGTATTTTTCTCAAAAGGACACCATATCATAATCATTTTAGTGGAAAAAAAAAAATCAAAATTTATTTTTTTTCAAAAATTTTTCTCATGTATGCCCTTAAGTACGTCCTTGCCCCTGGTGTTGAATTTTTGAACTTTTTTTCCGCTGCTAATAAATTTCATGACCACCTTTACACAATAAACAATTTTGATAATATTTGGTCCAGTAGTTTTATTTTTCTGATTTAAAGTGGAACTATGATTATAATCACCCTGCATATAATGCCGGAGCATATATATATATATATATATATATATATATATAGTGATTCGAATGGTGCTTCGAAATTAGTGGAACAAATTTCTAGGAGGGGCAGGTTACACCAAGACGGTTTAGACTCACAACTCACATAGCAATATGGGGGTCGGAACAGAAACGTCGTCTTCATGTTAATAATTGCTTCAGAAGCAGAGTTCAAGTAATAGTAAACTTTGCGACGACGGTTTTTCAAAACTAATGCATCTTTCGCAGATTGCACTTCATAAAATAGGATATAATTTCAACTTGAGGAAATGTTCGGATGACAGCGCATTGCTCATGTAAGTTAAAGGAAATTAGACGCACACTGCGTGCGCGTAGTGTGCAGATCCGTGCTTAGGGAGGTGGCGAAGTGGGCAACCGCCCTCGGCCTTTAAAATTTAGGGCCGCTAAAAACTGCTTTAATTCATGGATATCAAATAGTCAAATAAACTTCTTTACCTAAAACTGAAAACTGTGCATTCATTCTGGGTGCATATTGTATTTTGCAATTCAAGATAATAGGCGTATCAGGAGCAAACAGTCGCCCACAATCAACTCGAAGAAAAAAAACCCATGCCAACTCTATAAAAAAGTTTTAATCTATAAATGAACTCCCGGCGATATTGAAAGCGGAAGGCAATGCTCATGCGCAATAGGGTACAAAGAAAAAAAGATTTCTCCTTCCTAGATGTTAGTCAAATGACGCAATTTTCCCATTGTTTCATTATTTATACTAGTTGATTAAATTAATGTTTAGTTTGTGCGTTTGCTGTTGGGATTACTGCCGATTAGCTACGCGTGGGATCTAGGCCGAAGGGTGGGGTGCCCTCCCTAGGGGTCTTTCTAAGGGGTCCTAACCCGTATTACGCTGTTTCGGATAAAACCACGGAAAACTCCGAACGTTTAGATCGACGGACGAGCGAAATTAATGTTTAGAATTTGAAGTTTCATGCATAGCTTTCGTTTTCAAATTTACAGCATGTTAAGCAGCTAGAATGTAGATTTTATATTATGCAAACGTATTGTACTAAAATTTTAATCTAATTTACTTAGAGTCAGTGGCAGCAGTGGGGTTTTACTGGGGGCTGGAGGGGAGGGAGGGGTGAAATTCCACAATTTAGTAAGTAGAGGAATTTGAAAGGCTTGTAATTATATTTTGCCCAGGACCGCTAAAATCCTAAGCACGACACAAGCACAAGCAAGCTTAAAAATTCCTTCATACTCCGAATTACATACTATCAGAAACACCCACGATGCTTGATGCCCATGTGACAACGGACTGACTTTGAAAAGCCAAATAAAAGGAAGTGGATTGGAAATTTGTAAACTCTGTAACACGTTCATCAGGTAGAGAGCCTCATTATCGCATGGGCAAATCGGGACTTTGCCCAGGGTCCCCAATTTCAAATGTTGTTCTGAAATATTCTTTTATATGTCAAAATTTTATGAAAAGGAAAACAAATTTCATAGACGGGGGCCGCCAAATTCATGAATGCTCGGGGCCCCTGTTGGTCATAATTGGGCCCTGTTCAGGTAGATATCCGCAGGCAGAAGTTCAGAAACAAAACAGCTAAAAAGCTAATATCTCCGCAAGGGCATTTATTACTCCTATGGAATCTTGACGAAAGTATTTATGCCGTAAGTGAGAGATACAGTAAGTGAAGATTTCCAGGGCCTAAAAAGCTAATTTAACGTGACACTTAAGTGTAAAACTCAAAATATCATGCTGTTTTTTTTAAAAAAAATACAGTTTCTAAGCTTAAAAATGTACTTTCATTTTTTCACGTTAATTATATTTTTTCAAATTCCAGGGGTGTAGGTGCACCCCTTGCCCCTCCCTCCTGGCGCCCATGATCCAACAATGACAGATAGATCAGCTAGAAAGGTTTATATTGGAATGATATGTTTCGAAAAATCTTTAAACAATTTTTTTTTCGAATAGAAAATGCATTTTAAAAATTCGAGCCAAAAGGCCGTCTCTTCCAGGGATCCTGTTTCACCCCGCACTTGGGCGAACAAAAGGATTAAGCAAAGCAAATAAAAGGTCGAGTCACGTGCTTCAGCAGATACCTGCCTGGAAGGACAATCCTTTCTCCGAAAACCGGTTCCTCCCGGCGCAATTTCCAGGTGGGAGAATACGTTCTTTGATTGGCCATCGCACCTACTACAGACGCTACAGACTAAGCTTCAGTGTCGTATATCAGAATTATATTTCTCCGAGGTACAACTAACACGGCCGGCCTGCTCGCTGCGTAGACATATCATAAATTCTATGGATCTCTGTTGCGCTCGCATTTCCCCGACGCCATCGATGGATTTCCGGGATGCCCAGAAGCACTTGCAGTTCCTCGTCCGGCATGGAACGAGGGACAATGCGAAGGAGCACAGTTGGAGGTGGAGGTCAGTGGTCGAAGCCATGGGCCGGACAGCTGCTCCCTCTGTCGACTGGGAATCGCTGGTGACGGTGTGCTCCACGCTTCTCCTCGACGCCTTGCGGACCGGATCCTGCGAAGACAGGAACATCGCCCACAAGATGTGCGTAGTGTGCTCCCGGTTCATGTACGAACAGTACTATATGCAGCGCCATACGGGACCTTCTGATACGGAGGAGAAACGTCAAGTGATGGTCTGTCGCGCAGTGGCCAAGACTCTGGCACCGGCTAACTTCAAAAGACTCGACCTGTGGGATTCTCAAGAGGATGGCCCAGTGGACCTCCTTTGCGGAACCCTGCAACGATCGGCCGTACTGGCCATGGCGAAAGGGAACTGGCGTTTCGTCAGCCTACTGCTACAGTACGGTTTTTGGAATGGACTGAAGGAGTCGGAAATCCCCGATATGGACGAGAGATATTTCCAGTTTGTTTGGTAAGCTTATCAATCCTTTTGCTTCTCATCTTCTTTGTGGGAGGGAATCTGTATGAGGGATCTTAAATATCACGACATTTCGAAAATATCTAATATGTCAATATACATTAGTTATTTTGATATACAGGGTGGTTATAATTAAACTTCCCCTATGAACAGTGTCCTATAGCTGAAACGGGCGAACGGATTGTAACCAAAATTGGTATATTGGCTATACATGATTTGCGCTCCAGGAATTTCAAAAAAAAAAAAAAATTAGTTAAAAAAATGTCTACTAGGTGGCGTTTTGCATGAAAAACGGCCAATTGAATGGTGGAAATAGTCAATTCGAAATATACAAACAATTTTAGCATTTACTCAATAATATTTGGGCATTTATTCACTAATTTGGGTATTATTTGAGCTGATTTCACCATGGTAGCAATCTGATCACACCGGTTACAGGTGTAGAACGCTGTTTATGGGGCTATAAGTTTAATTATAAACTCACTGTAGATAGAATATTTTTAATAACAGGTTAATCTTACTGTTGGTAAATTTTTTCAGAAATGATATAAAAAAATATAAACATAAAATATTTCTTTTTACATTTTTATTTATTTATTCATTTAATAACAAATTTTTATCCAGTAAAATAGCAAGCAGACACAACTTTCTCAAAAACTAAATATGCTCCACGTGCTCACCAAAATGCAAAACGTAAGTTTCAATGCAAAAATGTCAACCTCGACCTTTGAAACCTCGACCCAAGGCATAAATAATATTAATTCGGTCTAACGGGTGAACACGTTGGTGGCAAGGTTTAGATCGAGATTCAAGTGAAACTCAATTCGAACGTTTTCCGCGTCGAACAGGGGAAACTTCGAAATATATCAATGTTTCTTTTTCAACTGAAAGAAAAAAAAATCGTGTTTTGATCACGTGACAGCCCGATAGGTTTGTTCATTGGAAGCATTCTGGGGTCTGAACTGGGAACTGAAAAATGTTCGATTCGAACTCGATCGCGCGCGTTTCACTTGAATCTCGCCCTTAGGCTACTTTTAGTCGATTCTGAATTCCGCGAGTGGGAGATCTTATCAGCAATCAATCTGACCGCTAAAACCCGCCGAAATGCAACTGAAAAGAGCCGACATTTTTGACCACGGGAATTGGAAAACCAAACCATCGACAGTAGGGGTGCTTGCGCAAATAATGACGCCCGGTGACGTCAGAAGGGCCATTCTTTGACAGCCCGCGGTATTTTGAGGGGATATACAAAACGTCATAGAATAATCCGCCGTTATATTTTAAAGGCTATGGAATAGTCCGTGGTCGCCAAATAAGGATAGCATTTGTATTATTCCTAGCTTCTTTTGGTATGGTACTTGTGAAACTTTTGCCCGTTTTGAGTGGGGCCGTGGAATAGGGGTGGCCATTTAGAAAATGTTTCAGTGTATGAGGATGAAAAAGAAAACTTAATTGCCATTTCTCTTCTCTTTCTTTATCCTAGGGAGTACGCCCATACACACTGGAGGAACCGTGAATCTGAGCATGGGTTGAATCGGAGCCTACAAGAAGTTTGGAGCTGTCTTGAAGGGAATGGTGGCAGAACATCCAGCGACAAAAATAGAGGCTTCCATCGAATACGGCTTATCGTCAGGATGCTGGTGTCATTGACAATGATGGGAAAGCAACGCCGACAACATTATCTGCGGTGTCTGATGCAGCTGTGTTTCGTGGCGGAGACCTACCCTTTCGTGTCCGCAGACGAAGTGCGAGACTTTTTTCTGCACCTCGTGGGCAATGTCTGCGACCGAGGTGCCCTGGACCGATTCATCGACCAGCGCTGGTCAGCGGTCTTTGGCCGACATCCGTTCGAACCGAGAAGCTTGAAGCACCTGTCCCGATGTGCGGTGAGGACTCGACTTGTTGCCGAGGCGGAAAGCAGGTCTGCCGCACTGCCCCAGTTGGTGAAGGACCTGGACATTCCCGAAACCTTGAAGGACTTCTTGTTGGGTGCTCCGGAACCGAGGACATGGTAAATCTGTATGAACGAAGAGAGACTTGAATAAAAGTTTACTGAAAAATACAGTTTTGTTGCATTTTCATTCATTATTTTCAGACGACAGGCATTGGCGTACTTAGGTATATAGTGCAGCCCATGGCAGACAACAAACTGCGCCCGTTATCTTAGTAATCAATGTAGGAATTATAGGAGTCGGAATCAGAGATAAACAACGTTGAAATTTTTACATCGTGATGTATCATTATCTCTGAATATCGAAGACAACTTCTCAACAAAATAATTTTTAGACCAGGTTTTTAATAGTTATTAAACTCTAATTATGTACTACGCTATTAAATACTCGCGAGTGCTTTTGAAATTTATTTTTAATGCCGGAATTGCTGGGAAAAAGAAATGAGGGCGAATATTTTTTAATTTTTAAAATATTTTTTTTCTTCTTCTGTTCACTTGACAGCCACTGTTGGGCCACGCCAAGATCTTTCCGAGAACCTTCTTCCATTCCGACCTCGTCTTGGCTAACGTTTTCCATTTAGTAACATGTAGGTGAGAGCAGGGTACAGTGGCTCATTGAAGATATTTGTGGTTCAGTGAATAGTTTTCAAATGAGAAAATTATTTAACCGCTTCCCTCGCACATTTTTTTGAAAAAATTGCAAAAAATGATCACATTTTATTATTAAATACAAGGAAACAAAGCAGAACAAAATATGTATGATTTAAGTTGAATTTTTAATTTTTTACAGGTGTAAAAGCATTTAGTTTTAATATTAGTTTACTATCCTGAGTTATCTAGTGCAAATGAAAAAAGTTAAATATTAGTCTTTGTATGACAGTTTTTGAAACAATGGACAGCACAAAAATATACCTGACATTCTGTACACTAGTATCTGGGCGGGTATAGTCAGGTGTTTCCCTATCGTATATATACGATAGGGAAACACGTGACTTACTCCCGCCAAAAGAATCACAAAACCAACGAAACTTGGCAAACTGCCAGTTAAAGCTGAATAGTTCCTTTCATTTCCTCTAGGCCTAATAAAACCGTGATAAAACAAATCGTACTGAAAAATTCTGCTTCACCCGAGTTTTCTCGGGATAATAATTATCTGCAGTATATACGAACCCGAGATAACTCGGGATAATCAGGCAAGCTGTTAAAGTAAGTATCAAACATCTTCTATCTGTGGGAAAAGTTAAACATCTCACTTGTATTGTGGGGGAAGAAAGAACCATTTTGTTTTCTGATCATCTGCGGATGAAATTTGAAGAAATTAAGACTTTGTGTTATTACACTTGACACTTATCAAGCAAATACTTGTTATGTGAGCTGTTTATATAATCTAATTTACCTTCTTTTCTATTATTTTCTATTTAAATGAATATTTTAAAAAATTGGAATTTTGAGTTGAAAAATAATACATTGTTTCAGATGGGAGACACTGGGTCACCTGAAAAGGGGTAATCTGGGTCTTGGAACAATTGTGTCCCCATTTATATATTTACTAGCTGCGTGCCCATTCTTTGCACGGCAGGAAACGAAAAATTTTCTTACATGTGCAATTCGAACTAATTTCAGTAATGTGGAATCTAAAAAAAAAAGCAAAATTATTTGACTCTTGAATGTTTGCGTCATGAGCACTAACCTGGCATCATTACAATATAATGACTCAAAAAACTACGTCAGTGTCATTCGCGATTAGAAAAGTGAAAAGCTTAGCGGTTTGCAGAGAACACCTGACTTTCAAAATGTCTTATTTCTTCATCATGATGTTTTTAGGTTTAAGTTGTAGCAATAAATATCTCAGACACTACATGAAATGGAAAACCGTTTACTTTAAAATAGCTGCTCACCCGCTCTTCATACGGGAAGAAGCGAATATTTTACTAAAATCATATCTGCATGTGAAAAAACCGAAGGTAATTCTTAAAAATGTTCAAGTAATCTCTTTTGAAATTACTGCGGGATATACTAACGCAAATTAGAATTACTTATCGTTTAGTTGGTTGTCAGACAACCTTTGGAAAAGGATAAACAGAACACTTTTAATTTATGAAATATTTATTAACGTGGTATATTGTGATTTATTCATATTATGCTTACAAAAATTCTAATACTACTTATTACGTATATTACCTATGTTTGCTTCTCCCTTTTCAACGCTCGATTAAAAGAAACAGCTTAGATTATTTGGGATCTTTTTATTCTATGTTGATTCTTTGCAATTTACGCATTACCATAAACAATAATCATTTCACATAATGGTTGCCATTAAGGAAGCTCTCTCTATATATATTTAATTTATGCATAGTTTTGTAAGATTTGCGTATATTCAGCACCGCAAAACATTTCATCCCAACGTGGTGGAAAATATCCAAGTGGTGCCGTTTTAAACATCACTATATCCAATATAGCGATATCTTATAAATCCTCCGTGGTTCTGCCTCCTGAAAAACATCGAACTGTGTAATCTCGAGGAGCTATTTAGAATAGCTTTAATTGTGACACAACGCAGTTGCAGAGTTTGCAAATTTCACGCATTTTTTAAATTTATGACGTCACTGTTAAGCTGCCGAAAAGATACCCCGGTTGGTTGAGAGAGTTAATTTAGATATTTCGCACAGTAGTTTTCCAGCGGTATCTTATTAAAACATACAAAGAGTTGAATTTTTTTTTAATAAAGGATCCCTATGGAGGAACGTAATCCAACGTTAAAATAAAACTATACTCGCAACATGCGTATGTTAGAAAACCTATAAACATTTTTAAATAAGCAACGGATTAAAACGCCAATAATAATAATAATAATCGTGAATTTCTTAGTTTATTTCTATAGAAAGTTTTAGTCAAAATATCACCCTTTTCTGTTAAAAAAAGAGCAGGAATAAATCCGTTAAAATTGCGGCGTGATTTTTACGTATCTTAAAGCATTTGACATCATTGATCCTCACTTGCGAATTGAAAATCCGGTACCCATTTAAAACCTCTATCGATAGGTTAAAAAAAACCTTTTTTTCTTGTCCTTTCTGTGGCAGCGCCACAAAATTATCTCGCGCCCTGATTTATTAATGATAGGCGTAAGCTGTCCGCGTTGATGCTATTAAATTCTAAACATTAGGTTGCATTAAAATTCGTAAAAAATCATCTGAGTTACATAATTTTTTCATTTTTATTTTAAAAGAGGGAGAAAAGAATGTTTCATGATTTGTCAAAGTACCAAAAAGTTATGACGAATAGAATTCAAGATGCGACTTTAAATTATTTTACGAAAAAATTCCTAAAAATCGGTAAATCATGTTACATATTCAGAACAAACTGTTTTTAAAAGAAAATTTTCTCCTCTATCCGATGATACAAATGCCGTTTTGCTGCGAGCGTAATTTTCGCCGTTATTACGAAAGGGGGTCAGAAGAATTCATTAATTTTCTTTTCATAAGAATAAGTATGATTAAAATTAACTCAAAAAAGTTTTAGTTCATATTAAACCAATAGCTTTTTCCTAAGTAGTGAAAAACATAGCTTTGAATTCAAACTCATGGTCAAGCATTCTTCCATTCCATTCGGCTTTTGTATTTTGAAGACGGGAAAGCATAGAACGATAAGACAGCTCTAGGGAGGAGGGGGGGGGAATGAGGGACTATCGTTAAGTTGAATTCTGTAATCGCACGATCTCGTTGCCGACCTATTAAATTAGAAAGAGTCATCACTCACTCTGCTCTCCCCAGCATTTTCCACCCCACTCTGGGGTTACCGCGGGTTCTGGGACGACACCTTCTAAACTAGAAAATAAGTAAGTGACTCTTATGGAAGGGAAGATTTTAGTGTAGCTTATGCTAAGGCAAACCTAGACAAGAGGTATCTTCCTATCTATCTAGAGGGATGGATGCCTTGAGCAGAGGATTTTTTAAAGGTTATAGTGCGTATTCATATTACATATACAGATTACACCCAAAACTCCAAATCATTAGATTCACATTCGCACAACAGGCCAGAACCCTGAGCCTTCACACTTCAAAGAAAAATTTTCTAAAAATAATAAATTATACTTTTCTTTCTTCCGAAAAAAAAAACACACCTTTTTTATTACTAGATATACCAAAACCAGTCGAAACGACTGGTTTGTGGCTATTTTTTCCTTTTAATAATATCTTCGGTATATCTAGTGTTAAAATAACTGTTTGCCAGTTCCCTCTTATATACTATGCGTTTACATACACACATAGTTATCATTTTCTATTTTTTCATTACTTTCATACAAACATCTCCTTTTGCCCGTATAAAATGTTTCATGCTTTCGAGCTAGCGTAAATGCTATTGCTTCAATGAAGAACCGTGTGCATTTGAAAAATATGAAATACCATGGACATTATACCAGTTTGTCGACAAATGTATCTATCTATAATTAAAAAAAAATGAATGTTTGTAAATCAGTATATGTGCGATATCTAGAAAAATACACAGCAAGCAGAGGTTTGAAAATTTGAACATGTAACCCCATGATTTCGGTAATGCGCATCTGGGGCACATAATTTTGAAATTTTAATTGCTTTTTAAATTATTAATTAAAAACTGTTTTTAGGTGGTCATGCTTGGCGAGTTTCGCCCGCATAAAATGATTTATGCTTTTGAAATAAAGCAGAAATATTTCAGATTCGCGAGCATATAAAAAGCATGAAATGAAATGCGGAAATTACGCTTGTTTTACGTCAAATTAAAACGCATACGAAAGAATTATCTCCAAATGTGTTTCTTAAAGTTCGTAAATTTTTAAATCCTACTAATATTATAAATGTGTACATTTGTGTGATTGGATGCTTGGGACTCAATAATGCACAAACGGCTGAACGGATTTGGATAAAATCTCTACTTATTATAAAAGAAGATGTTTGTGTGTGTGTGTGTGTGTCTGTGTGTGTGTTGGCGGCGTTACGGACAAACGGCTGCACGTAGAAACACCAAATTTTGTACTCGGGAAGTTCTAAACATGTAGTTGTGCACCTCGAAGCGATTTTTTTAAAATTCATTTTCTCGGACATTTTCAAGACGGTCCCTTACTAGCTTCTTGAAAATGGCCCAGAAATTGGATGAATTGTGTGGTTTTCGAAGTTCCATAACTCGGTCTGTTTTTATCGTAATAAAATGAAACTTTTTGTGTTTACTTTGTTTTTGTGTACTGGATCTTTTTCTAAATATATATACATACATATATATATATATATATATGTGTGTGTGACGTCAGATATTTCAATAAAGTTCCAGTGTTAAGGCTGGTAAAACGGTTTATTAAACATTATCTTTAAGTTACAGTATAGATTTAGAAGAGGAGAGGGGAGACGGGTACAAAAATCAGCGTGGACTAATTAAGCAGTTCCAGTGGCAGAAGTCTCTCGATTTTCGATGTGCGGGAGTATTTACGCTTACCACACCACGTGGTTTTCGAAGACATAACTCCGCCTCTCTCTTATCTCTGATCGAACCACACACATTTATCAACATGACGCGCATTCGGGGCTACAAGGGCGTGGGGACACGTGTACATCTAAAGAACTCAGAATCGACGGCCTGATGCTTGACAAGTAACAAAATAAATAAAACATAGCTCCAGAGCGCGCGTGGCAAGTATGACAGGAAAGCAAAACTTACAGTGAAAGTACCCGCTTGAACAATACCCAAACTAGTAAAACCCAAATTACCTTTTTATACATTACAATATCCCCCCCCCCCGGCAAAAGAAGTCTGACGAGCAATATCATTGAGGTGGCCAGTCTCTCACTTGCGAGTCAGACGTCCTTGCATCCTAATCTGAACGGATTTGGATAAAATCTGGACTGAAAGGATTTGGATAAAATCTCTACTTATTATAAAAGAAGATGTCTGTGTGTGTGTCGGCGGCGTTACAGACAAACGGCTACACCTAGAAACACCAATATTGGTACTCGGGAAGTTCTAAACATGTAGTTGTGCACCTCGAAGCGATTTTTTCAAAATTCATTTTCTCGGCCATTTTCAAGACGGTCCCTTACTAGCTTCTTGAAAATGGCCCAGAAATTGGATGAATTGTGTGGTTTTCGAAGTTCCATAACTCGGTCTGTTTTTATCGTAATAAAATGAAACTTTTTGTGTTTACTTTGTTTTTGTGTACTGCATCTTTTTCTAAATATAAGTGATAGGACCTGGGGACATTGTAAAAATTTAATTTTTGTAATTTTTTTCTAAATGGGTTTTTTGGTTCGAAAAGCACGTAAAAGCATTCTTTACCTTTTTTAAAACATTTTTCTAATTGGAAGTGCATATCTAAACCGAACGGTTCGGGAATTAGCTCTTGGGTCACATTAAGGCTGGACACCTTATATATCACCATGGTGATTATAATTAAAGTTCCACTTTAAAACTATCAGAAAAGGAAAACTTTTGGACGAAATGTTATCAAACTTAGTCAATCTGTAACGGTGGTCATGGAATTTATTATCTACGGAAAAAAGTTCAAAAATTCAACACCAGGGGAAAGGACGTATTTAAGGGGGATGTCCAGGATCCGACCCCCTCCCCCCATGGAAAACATTTTGGAGCGGGTCCAAAATTTCAGAGGGGTCCAAACGGTAAAAGAAGGCAGTATTTTTCTCAAAAGGACACCATATCATAATCATTTTAGTAAAAAAAAAAAAAAAAAATATTTTTTCAAAATTTTTTCTCATATATGCCCTTAAGTACGTCCTTGCCCCTGGTGTTGAATTTTTGAACTTTTTTTCCGCTGATAATAAATTTCATGACCACCTTTACACAATAACCAATTTTGATAACATTTTGTCCAGTAGTTTTCTTTTTCTGATTTAAAGTGGAACTTTGATTATAATCACCCTGCATATAATGCCGGAGCATATATATATATATATATATATATATATATATATATATATATATGTGGTGCTTCAAAATTAGTGGAACAAATTTCTAGGAGGGGCAGGTTACACCAAGACGGTTTAGACTCACAACTCACATAGCAATATGGGGGTCGGAACAGAAACGTCGTCTTCATGTTAATAATTGCTTCAGAAGCAGAGTTCAAGTAATAGTAAACTTTGCGACGACGGTTTTTCAAAACTAATGCATCTTTCGCAGATTGCACTTCATAAAATAGGATATAATTTCAACTTGAGGAAATGTTCGGATGACAGCGCATTGCTTATGTAAGTTAAAGGAAATTAGACGCACACTGCGTGCGCGTAGTGTGCAGATCCATGCTTAGGGAGGTGGCGAAGTGGGCAACCGCCCTCGGCCTTTAAAATTTAGGGCCGCTAAAAACTGCTTTAATTCATGGATATCAAATAATCAAATGAACTTCTTTACCTAAAACTGAAAACTGTGCATTCATTCTGGGTGCATATTGTATTTTGCAATTCAAGATAATAGGCGTATCAGGAGCGAACAGTCGCCCACAATCAACTCGAAGAAAAAAAAACCATGCCAACTCTATAAAAAAGTTTTAATCTATAAATGAACTCCTGGCGATATTGGAAGCGGAACGCAATGCTCATGCGCAATAGGGTACAAAGAAAAAAAAATTTCTCCTTCCTAGATGTTAGTCAAATGACGCAATTTTCCCATTGTTTCATTATTTATACTAGTTGATTAAATTAATGTTTAGTTTGTGCGTTTGCTGTTGGGATTACTGCCGATTAGCTACGCGTGGGATCTAGGCCGAAGGGTGGGGTGCCCTCCCTAGGGGTCTTTCTAAGGGGTCCTAACCCGTATTACGCTGTTTCGGATAAAACCACGGAAAACTCCGAACGTTTAGATCGACGGACGAGCGAAATTAATGTTTAGAATTTGAAGTTTCATGCATAGCTTTCGTTTTCAAATTTACAGCATGTTAAGCAGCTAGAATGTAGATTTTATATTATGCAAACGTATTGTACTAAAATTTTAATCTAATTTACTTAGAGTCAGTGGCAGCAGTGGGGTTTTACTGGGGGCTGGAGGGGAGGGAGGGGTGAAATTCCACAATTTAGTAAGTAGAGGAATTTGAAAGGCTTGTAATTATATTTTGCCCAGGACCGCTAAAATCCTAAGCACGACACAAGCACAAGCAAGCTTAAAAATTCCTTCATACTCCGAATTACATACTATCAGAAACACCCACGATGCTTGATGCCCATGTGACAACGGACTGACTTTGAAAAGCCAAATAAAAGGAAGTGGATTGGAAATTTGTAAACTCTGTAACACGTTCATCAGGTAGAGAGCCTCATTATCGCATGGGCAAATCGGGACTTTGCCCAGGGCCCCCAATTTCAAATGTTGTTCTGAAATATTCTTTTATATGTCAAAATTTTATGAAAAGGAAAACAAATTTCATAGACGGGGGCCGCCAAATTCATAAATGCCCGGGGCCCCTGTTGGTCATAATCGGGCCCTGTTCAGGTAGATATCCGCATGCAGAAGTTCAGAAACAAAACAGCTAAAAAGCTAATATCTCCGAAAGGGCATTTATTACTCCTATGGAATCTTGACGAAAGTATTTATGCCGTAAGTGAAAGATACAGTAAGTGAAGATTTCCAGGGCCTAAAAAACTGATTTAACGTGACACTTAAGTGTAAAACTCAAAATATCATTCTGTTTAAAGAAAAAATATATACAGTTTCTAAGTTTAAAAATGTACTTTCATTTTTTCACGTTAATTATATTTTTTCAAATTCCAGGGGTGTAGGTGCACCCCTTGCCCCTCCCTCCTGGCGCCCATGATCCAACAATGACAGATAGATCAGCTAGAAAGGTTTATATTGGAATGATATGTTTCGAAAAATCTTTAAACAATTTTTTTTTTCGAATAGAAAATGCATTTTAAAAATTCGAGCCAAAAGGCCGTCTCTTTCAGGGATCCTGTTTTACCCCGCACTTGGGCGAACAAAAGGATTAAGCAAAGCAAATAAACGGTCGAGTCACGTGGTTCTGCAGATACCTGCCTGGAAGGACAATCCTTTCTCCGAAAACCGGTTCCTCTCCCCCCGGCGCAATTTCCAGGTGGGAGAATACGTTCTTTGATTGGCCATCGCACCTACTACAGACGCTACAGACTAAGCTTCAGTGTCGTATATCAGAATTATATTTCTCCGAGGTACAACTAACACGGCCGGCCTGCTCGCTGCGTAGACATATCATAAATTCTATGGATCTCTGTTGCGCTCGCATTTCCCCGACGCCATCGATGGATTTCCGGGATGCCCAGAAGCACTTGCAGTTCCTCGTCCGGCATGGAACGAGGGACAACGCGAAGGAACACAGTTGGAGGTGGAGGTCAGTGGTCGAAGCCATGGGCCGGACAGCTGCTCCCTCTGTCGACTGGGAATCGCTGGTGACGGTGTGCTCCACGCTTCTCCTCGACGCCTTGCGGACCGGATCCTGCGAAGACAGGAACATCGCCCACAAGATGTGCGTAGTGTGCTCCCGGTTCATGTACGAACAGTACTATATGCAGCGCCATACGGGACCTTCTGATACGGAGGAGAAACGTCAAGTGATGGTCTGTCGCGCAGTGGCCAAGACTCTGGCACCGGCTAACTTCAAAAGACTCGACCTGTGGGATTCTCAAGAGGATGGCCCAGTGGACCTCCTTTGCGGAACCCTGCAACGATCGGCCGTACTGGCCATGGCGAAAGGGAACTGGCGTTTCGTCAGCCTACTGCTACAGTACGGTTTTTGGAATGGACTGAAGGAGTCGGAAATCCCCGATATGGACGAGAGATATTTCCAGTTTGTTTGGTAAGCTTATCAATCCTTTTGCTTCTCATCTTCTTTGTGGGAGGGAATCTGTATGAGGGATCTTAAATATCACGACATTTCGAAAATATCTAATATGTCAATATACATTAGTTATTTTGATATACAGGGTGGTTATAATTAAACTTCCCCTATGAACAGTGTCCTATAGCTGAAACGGGCGAACGGATTGTAACCAAAATTGGTATATTGGCTATACATGATTTGCGCTCCAGGAATTTCAAAAAAAAAATATTAGTTAAAAAAATGTCTACTAGGTGGCGTTTTGCATGAAAAACGGCCAATTGAATGGTGGAAATAGTCAATTCGAAATATACAAACAATTTTAGCATTTACTCAATAATATTTGGGCATTTATTCACTAATTTGGGTATTATTTGAGCTGATTTCACCATGGTAGCAATCTGATCACACCCGTTACAGGTGTAGAACGCTGTTTATGGGGCTATAAGTTTAATTATAAACTCACTGTAGATAGAATATTTTTAATAACAGGTTAATCTTACTGTTGGTAAATTTTTTCAGAAATGATATAAAAAAATATAAACATAAAATATTTCTTTTTACATTTTTATTTATTTATTCATTTAATAACAAATTTTTATCCAGTAAAATAGCAAGCAGACACAACTTTCTCAAAAACTAAATATGCTCCACGTGCTCACCAAAATGCAAAACGTAAGTTTCAATGCAAAAATGTCAACCTCGACCTTTGAAACCTCGACCCAAGGCATAAATAATATTAATTCGGTCTAACGGGTGAACACGTTGGTGGCAAGGTTTAGATCGAGATTCAAGTGAAACTCAATTCGAACGTTTTCCGCGTCGAACAGGGGAAACTTCGAAATATATCAATGTTTCTTTTTCAACTGAAAGAAAAAAAAAATCGTGTTTTGATCACGTGACAGCCCGATAGGTTTGTTCATTGGAAGCATTCTGGGGTCTGAACTGGGAACTGAAAAATGTTCGATTCGAACTCGATCGCGCGCGTTTCACTTGAATCTCGCCCTTAGGCTACTTTTAGTCGATTCTGAATTCCGCGAGTGGGAGATCTTATCAGCAATCAATCTGACCGCTAAAACCCGCCGAAATGCAACTGAAAAGAGCCGACATTTTTGACCACGGGAATTGGAAAACCAAACCATCGACAGTAGGGGTGCTTGCGCAAATAATGACGCCCGGTGACGTCAGAAGGGCCATTCTTTGACAGCCCGCGGTATTTTGAGGGGATATACAAAACGTCATAGAATAATCCGCCGTTATATTTTAAAGGCTATGGAATAGTCCGTGGTCGCCAAATAAGGATAGCATTTGTATTATTCCTAGCTTCTTTTGGTATGGTACTTGTGAAACTTTTGCCCGTTTTGAGTGGGGCCGTGGAATAGGGGTGGCCATTTAGAAAATGTTTCAGTGTATGAGGATGAAAAAGAAAACTTAATTGCCATTTCTCTTCTCTTTCTTTATCCTAGGGAGTACGCCCATACACACTGGAGGAACCGTGAATCTGAGCATGGGTTGAATCGGAGCCTACAAGAAGTTTGGAGCTGTCTTGAAGGGAATGGTGGCAGAACATCCAGCGACAAAAATAGAGGCTTCCATCGAATACGGCTTATCGTCAGGATGCTGGTGTCATTGACAATGATGGGAAAGCAACGCCGACAACATTATCTGCGGTGTCTGATGCAGCTGTGTTTCGTGGCGGAGACCTACCCTTTCGTGTCCGCAGACGAAGTGCGAGACTTTTTTCTGCACCTCGTGGGCAATGTCTGCGACCGAGGTGCCCTGGACCGATTCATCGACCAGCGCTGGTCAGCGGTCTTTGGCCGACATCCGTTCGAACCGAGAAGCTTGAAGCACCTGTCCCGATGTGCGGTGAGGACTCGACTTGTTGCCGAGGCGGAAAGCAGGTCTGCCGCACTGCCCCAGTTGGTGAAGGACCTGGACATTCCCGAAACCTTGAAGGACTTCTTGTTGGGTGCTCCGGAACCGAGGACATGGTAAATCTGTATGAACGAAGAGAGACTTGAATAAAAGTTTACTGAAAAATACAGTTTTGTTGCATTTTCATTCATTATTTTCAGACGACAGGCATTGGCGTACTTAGGTATATAGTGCAGCCCATGGCAGACAACAAACTGCGCCCGTTATCTTAGTAATCAATGTAGGAATTATAGGAGTCGGAATCAGAGATAAACACTGTTGAAATTTTTACATCGTGATGTATCATTATCTCTGAATATCGAAGACAACTTCTCAACAAAATAATTTTTAGACCAGGTTTTTAATAGTTATTAAACTCTAATTATGTACTACGCTATTAAATACTCGCGAGTGCTTTTGAAATTTATTTTTAATGCCGGAATTGCTGGGAAAAAGAAATGAGGGCGAATATTTTTTAATTTTTAAAATATTTTTTTTCTTCTTCTGTTCACTTGACAGCCACTGTTGGGCCACGCCAAGATCTTTCCGAGAACCTTCTTCCATTCCGACCTCGTCTTGGCTAACGTTTTCCATTTAGTAACATGTAGGTGAGAGCAGGGTACAGTGGCTCATTGAAGATATTTGTGGTTCAGTGAATAGTTTTCAAATGAGAAAATTATTTAACCGCTTCCCTCGCACATTTTTTTGAAAAAAATTGCAAAAAATGATCACATTTTATTATTAAATACAAGGAAACAAAGCAGAACAAAATATGTATGATTTAAGTTGAATTTTTAATTTTTTACAGGTGTAAAAGCATTTAGTTTTAATATTAGTTTACTATCCTGAGTTATCTAGTGCAAATGAAAAAAGTTAAATATTAGTCTTTGTATGACAGTTTTTGAAACAATGGACAGCACAAAAATATACCTGACATTCTGTACACTAGTATCTGGGCGGGTATAGTCAGGTGTTTCCCTATCGTATATATACGATAGGGAAACACCTGACTTACTCCCGCCAAAAGAATCACAAAACCAACGAAACTTGGCAAACTGCCAGTTAAAGCTGAATAGTTCCTTTCATTTCCTCTAGGCCTAATAAAACCGTGATAAAACAAATCGTACTGAAAAATTCTGCTTCACCCGAGTTTTCTCGGGATAATAATTATCTGCAGTATATACGAACCCGAGATAACTCGGGATAATCAGGCAAGCTGTTAAAGTAAGTATCAAACATCTTCTATCTGTGGGAAAAGTTAAACATCTCACTTGAATTGTGGGGGAAGAAAGAACCATTTTGTTTTCTGATCATCTGTGGATGAAATTTGAAGAAATTAAGACTTTGTGAATACACTTGACACTTATCAAGCAAATACTTGTTATGTGAGCTGTTTATATAATCTAATTTACCTTCTTTTCTATTATTTTCTATTTAAATGAATATTTTAAAAAATTGGAATTTTGAGTTGAAAAATATTACATTGTTTCAGATGGGAGACACTGGGTCACCTGAAAAGGGGTAATCTGGGTCTTGGAACAATTGTGTCCCCATTTATATATTTACTAGCTGCGTGCCCATTCTTTGCACGGCATGAAACGAAAAATTTTCTTACATGTGATATTCGAACTAATTTCAGTAATGTGGAATCTAAAAAAAAAAAAGCAAAATTATTTGACTCTTGAATGTTTGCGTCATGAGCACTAACCTGGCATCATTACAATATAATGACTCAAAAAACTACGTCAGTGTCATTCGCGATTAGAAAAGTGAAAAGCTTAGCGGTTTGCAGAGAACACCTGACTTTCAAAATGTCTTATTTCTTCATCATGATGTTTTTAGGTTTAAGTTGTAGCAATAAATATCTCAGACACTACATGAAATGGAAAACCGTTTACTTTAAAATAGCTGCTCACCCGCTCTTCATACGGGAAGAAGCGAATATTTTACTAAAATCATATCTGCATGTGAAAAAACCGAAGGTAATTCTTAAAAATGTTCAAGTAATCTCTTTTGAAATTACTGCGGGATATACTAACGCAAATTAGAATTACTTATCGTTTAGTTGGTTGTCAGACAACCTTTGGAAAAGGATAAACAGAACACTTTTAATTTATGAAATATTTATTAACGTGGTATATTGTGATTTATTCATATTATGCTTACAAAAATTCTAATACTACTTATTACGTATATTACCTATGTTTGCTTCTCCCTTTTCAACGCTCGATTAAAAGAAACAGCTTAGATTATTTGGGATCTTTTTATTCTATGTTGATTCTTTGCAATTTACGCATTACCATAAACAATAATCATTTCACATAATGGTTGCCATTAAGGAAGCTCTCTATATATATATTTAATTTATGCATAGTTTTGTAAGATTTGCGTATATTCAGCACCGCAAAACATTTCATCCCAACGTTGTGGAAAATATCCAAGTGGTGCCGTTTTAAACATCACTATATCCAATATAGCGATATCTTATAAATCCTCCGTGGTTCTGCCTCCTGAAAAACATCGAACTGTGTAATCTCGAGGAGCTATTTAGAATAGCTTTAATTGTGACACAACGCAGTTGCAGAGTTTGCAAATTTCACGCATTTTTTAAATTTATGACGTCACTGTTAAGCTGCCGAAAAGATACCCCGGTTGGTTGAGAGAGTTAATTTAGATATCTCGCACATTAGTTTTCCAGCGGTATCTTATTAAAACATACAAAGAGTTGAATTTTTTTTTTAATAAAGGATCCCTATGGAGGAACGTAATCCAACGTTAAATAAAACTATACTCGCAACATGCGTATGTTAGAAAACCTATAAACATTTTTAAATAAGCAAGGGATTAAAACGCCAATAATAATAATAATAATCGTGAATTTCTTAGTTTATTTCTATAGAAAGTTTTAGTCAAAATATCACCCTTTTCTGTTAAAAAAAGAGCAGGAATAAATCCGTTAAAATTGCGGCGTGATTTTTACGTATCTTAAAGCATTTGACATCATTGATCCTCACTTGCGAATTGAAAATCCGGTACCCATTTAAAACCTCTATCGATAGGTTAAAAAAAACCTTTTTTTCTTGTCCTTTCTGTGGCAGCGCAACAAAATTATCTCGCGCCCTGATTTATTAATGATAGGCGTAAGCTGTCCGCGTTGATGCTATTAAATTCTAAACATTAGGTTGCATTAAAATTCGTAAAAAATCATCTGAGTTACATAATTTTTTCATTTTTATTTTAAAAGAGGGAGAAAAGAATGTTTCATGATTTGTCAAAGTACCAAAAAGTTATGACGAATAGAATTCAAGATGCGACTTTAAATTATTTTACGAAAAAATTCCTAAAAATCGGTAAATCATGTTACATATTCAGAACAAACTGTTTTTAAAAGAAAATTTTCTCCTCTATCCGATGATACAAATGCCGTTTTGCTGCGAGCGTAATTTTCGCCGTTATTACGAAAGGGGGTGCAGGTGCACCCCTTGCCCCTCCCTCCTGGAGCCCATGATCCAAAAACGACAGATAGATCAGCTAGAAAGGTTTATATTGGAATGGTATGTTTCGAAATATCTTTAAACAATTCTTTGCGGATAGAAAATGCATTTTACAAATTCGAGCCAATATGCCGTCTCGGCCAGGGATCCTGTTTCCTTTTTTTCTTATACTTTTTCTTCTTTTAAAAAAACCTTTTTTTCTTATACTTTCTGTGGAGCGGAACAAAATTATCTTGCGCCTTCATTTATTAAAGATAGGCGTAAGCTGTCCGCGTTAATGCTATTAAATTCTAAATATTAAGTTGCATTAAAATTCGTAAAAATCGTCTAATTTGCATTATTTTTTCATTTTCATTTTAAAAGAGTGTTTTACGATTTGTCAAAATATCAAAAAGTTATGACGGATAGAATTCAAAAGGCGACACTTTTAAAATTATTTTACGAAAAAATTCGCCGAAACAGATGCTTAGTATAAAAATTCCTAGAAGTCGGTATATCATGTTAAGTGTTCAGAACAAACTGTTTTTTTTTTAAAGAAAATTTTCTCCTCTATCCGATGACAGAAATGCCGTTTTGATACGAGCGTAATTTTCGCCGTTATTACTAATTAGGTGAGAAAAAATTTCAAAAAACCTCCGCATAAAACATAAAATAAAAAAAATTCTAGGTCGAATTTTGAAAAAATCGCTTCGAGGTGCACAACGTCATGCTTAGAACTTCCGGAGTACCAGATTTGGAGTTTCTAGGTGTAGCCGTTTGTCCGTAACTTCGCCGACAAACACACACACAGAAATCTTCTTTCATAATAAGTAGAGAAGAGATTCTCTTTCTGTGAGTTTCTGATTATTTAATGTTTGAATGATGAAAATTTATCTAAATAAGTCTTCCACATCAGCCAGAGAATCTTCACTTTCTCAAGAAAATTATGTATAGAAAAAAATGACACCAGAGATGGTAAAAGGCTTTTCCTAACTGCAAAAGAGCAAACAGAGCAAACACTGAGAGGCAACCTGAAAAAATAAGAAATTCTTACAGATACACCTCTGAAAATCACAATCTAAAATGAGATATGATTGAAAAAAAAGAAGTGTGTAGGACCTAATGATATGAAGCGGAGAGAAAAAAAAAATCGCAAATTGCAAGAATAGCTCAATTGAAGAAGAGGAAGAACTGGAAGAATCTTCTAGTGAATCTGACTTTGGGGATTTTGATTTTGAGGATGTAGAAGATTTCAACGTTGTCAGTGGAGATTTCGTATTATTCAAGGTCTACAACAAGATAAAATGCAGTTATAAACACTATGTTTTTGAAGTTGTAGGTAAAAGTGAGACTGAATTTGCAGGGCATTACATGAAAGGAATTCAGCCAGGTCATGCACTTATCTTTGATGAAGCAAACATTTATACAGCAGACAGTGAAAATATTGTGAGAAAATTTCCAAAACCAATGTATTGCAAGGAAGTGTGGGAACAAGTCGTATTTTGCTGTACATTTTCAGTTATATAAGGTACAATAGTTATTGTAAAATATAAGATTTTTTTTATTTAATGCCTTCA
>JAWZYV010018745.1:0-27945 GCA_038373885.1 Cheiracanthium punctorium
TTTTTGTACAGGGCTACGACAAAGATTTCTTTTACATTATGGCCTATGGGGGGAATTTCTTGAAAGTGCGCTAGCGTTTAAACGGTAGATTCGATTGAGCTCAAATTGGGTATATATGTTATAAACCACCGTCGCAAGACCGGTATTGATTTTGGTGTGTATAGGACTTATAGTTTTCGTACAGGGCTACGACAAAGATTTCTTTTACATTATGGCCTATGGGGGGAATTTCTTGAAAGTGCGCAAGCGTTTAAACGGTGCATTCGATTGAGTTTCAATTTGGTATATGTTTGAATTATTCATCGATTAAAATTTATTTAAGTGCTTGGTAATGATCTTAATCGTAAGTGTTCGGAAAGTCGAGTGGAGTCACTCCAGATTTTTTTTTTTTTTTACTCTAGTAAAACTCAACATTACTAATATACACTCATAAAACGAGCTAACTGAGCGAAAACTCTTAGCCCGACTCGATCCATGGTTTTTGAAATAAATTCTGCTGGGGAAGGGAGGAATCATGCATGGTCATCTATCGAATCTGTTTGAAAATTTCTTCTGATGAACCGTCCAACCGTCCACCATGTTTCGTCCCTTAATACCGATCTAGAGCATGGCAAGATTTTTCATGTCATGATTATTTGGTTTTTCGTTTACAAACGACCCAAAATGTACACGAAAATAGCTTCTCTGGTAAAAAATCTGGAATGACTCCACTCGACTTTCCGAACACTTACGATTAAGATCATTACCAAGCAGTTAAATAAATTTGAATCGATGAATAATTCAAACATATATACCGAACTGAAGCTCAATCGAAAGCTCCGTTTAAACGCTAGCGCACTTTCAAGAATTTCTCCGCACAGGCCATAATGTAAAAGAAATCTTTGTCGTAGCCCTGTAGAAAAACTATAAGTCCTACACACATCAAAATCAATACCGGTCTTACGATGGTGTTTTATAACATGTATACGCAATTGGAGCTCAATCGAATGTACCGTTTAAATGGTAGCGCACTTTCAAGAATTTCTCCCCACAGGCCATAATGTAAAAAGAAATCTTTGTCGTAGCCCTGTAGAAAAACTATAAGTCCTATACACACCAAAATCAATACCGGCCTTGCGATGGTGGTTTATAGCATAAATACCCAATTCCAGCTCATTCGAATTCTCCGTTTAGGAGCTATCGTGTTCACACACATACATACATACATACAACTCGTAAAAACAGCATCAATGAATTGAGAAGAGACCTCAAAAAGTGTCAATACACCAAAATCTCGAAGTCGAATTTTTTCATGATTACAATACTTTCCTCACATGATACATGCTCGGAAAGTAATTACATGGTACATTTTCGGAACTTAACAATGACATCAATGAGGTTGAATTTTCTGTGATGCCAAATTTCCACAAACTGTTAGAATAAGTCCATGAGTGCACGTTTGTGTTAGAATGTATGCATTTAAACAGCGAGAAAGAGATTAAAGATATTAATTTAATACAAGGTCTAAGTGCTTATCGTCTAAATATTTATCTCTAAAAGCTTATGACATGCGAGTGTCCCTCAAACTACGTCAAAAGCAGCTTAAAATGATGAGAGATTCTTATAAATTTAGCGCCACATTTTCCTTCTAGTTGTTTACAAACGTGACTGGAGATACTGAAGATTTCCCCTCACTGCTCTTATCAAAAGGTTTAAAATTAAAAAGATTGTAAAACTTTGATCCCGATACAAACATAAACGACTTCAGTTCTTTTATGGGATATCTTTTTATATCTCGAAAAGGAGGTATTTTTAACATAATGATTAACACGTGATGATAACATTGTAACGCTGTGTTTCACTTTCAAAGAATAAAAACAAGTTCTTTAGTACAATCTTTCTTTTTACTTTCCGAACATGTACCATGTAAGGAAAGTATTGTAATCATGAAAAAATTCGACTTCGAGATTTTGGTGTTTTTACACGTTTTGAGGGCTTCTGAATCCATTTATGCTATTTTTACGAGATGTATGTATGTATGTGTGTATGTGTGTGTGTGTGTGTGTGTGTATGTGTGTTTGTGTGTATGGAAGTGAACACGATAGCTCCTGAACGGAGCATTCGATTGAGCTCAAATTGGATATATATGTCATAAACAACCGTCGCAAGACCGGTATTGATTTTGGTGTGTATAGGACTTATAGTTTTTCTACAGGGCTACGACAAAGATTTCTTTTACATTATGGCCTATGGGGGGAATTTCTTGAAAGTGCGCTAGCGTTTAAACGGTAGATTCGATTGAGCTCAAATTGGGTATATATGTTATAAACCACCGTTGCAAGACCGGTATTGATTTTGGTGTGTATAGGACATATAGTTCTCCTAAAGGGCTACGACAAAACTTTCTTTTATGTTATGGCATAATGGCATATGGGGAGAAATTCTTGAAAGTGCGCAAGCGTTTAAACGGTGCACTCGATGGAGTTTCAGTTTGGTATATAAGTTTGAATTATTCATCGATTAAAATTTATTTAAGTGCTTGGTAATGATCTTAATCGTAAGTGTTCGGAAAGTTGAGTGGAGTCACTCCAGATTTTTTTATTGTTCAGAACCGTATGTGTGTTTATGAGTTCTGCGGTCGGTTTCAATGCCCAGTTTTCATGTTCCTTGCTCTTTCTGCAAGAGTATTCCAAAATTTTACTTTCTGTACCCCAACATTCTGTTTTTGAGATATTTTTAATCAGTTTAATAGGAAGAAAAAAATCTGGAGTGACTCCACTCGACTTTCCGGGCACTTACGATTAAGATCATAACCAAGCATTTAAATAAATTTTAATCGATGAATTATTCAAACATATATACCAAATTGAAGCTCCATCGAGTGCACCGTTTAAACGCTAGCAAACTTTCAAGAATTTCTCCCCATAGGCCGTAATGTAAAAGAAATCTTTGTCGTAGCCCTGTAGAAAAACTATAAGTCCTATACACACCAAAATCAATAGCGGTCTTGCGACGGTGGTTTATAACATATATACCCAATTTGAGCTCAATCGAATGCCCCACTTAGGAGCTATCGTGCTCACATTTCATTTCAAGCATTTAAATAAATTTTAATCGATGAATAATTCAGCAAAAATTCTTAGTTTTTTTCAATTTGAGCTCAATCGGATGTACCGTTTAAACGCTAGCGCACTTTCAAGAATTTCCCCCCATAGGCTATAATGTAAAAGCAATCTTTGTCGTAGCTCTGTAGAAAAACTGTAAGTCCTATGTACATCAAAATCAATACCGGTTTTACGATGGTGGTTTATAACATGTATACCCAATTTGAGCTCAATCGAATATACCGTTTAAACGCTAACGCACTTTCAAGAATTTCCCCCATACGCCATAATGTAAAAGAAATCCTTGTCGAAGCTCTGTAGAAAAACTAAGTTCTATACACATCAAAATCAATACCGTTGCGACGGTGGTTTATAACATATATACCCAATTTGAACTCAATCGAATGCCCCGTTTAGGAGCTATCGTGTTCACTCACATACACACATACATACATACATACATCTCGTAAAAATAGCATAAATGAATTTAGAAGACCTCAAAACGTGTCAATACACCAAAATCTTGAAGTCGAATTTTTTCATGATTACAATACTTTCCTTACATGGTAACATGTTCGGAAAGTAAAAACTTTCTACTGAGAAATGAGCAGTAATTTCCTTTCCGTTTCGTTACTGGCGTTGGATAGCCGATTTTTGGAACCAAATGAAACAAAAGTTAAATTTCAAATCAAATGGAACAAAAGTTCAATTTTCAGAACGTACTGTGTGTCTAGAAATAATACAACGACAGGATGTTGCCGATTTAATGCTTTCAAACTACCGGGAGATTGAGGTTTCTGAATTGGTATTTCAACACAGTGGTGTAGTCTAGGGGGGAAGCGGACAGATGGCGCCCCCCTACTTTTTTATCTGAGTTTCCCCACATTTCATTTTTAAAAGGGGGTGCTCAAACTTCTTTTTAACCCTTTAACGCGCAGTGATCCAGCTCTGGGATCACCCAACTCTGACGTTTTGACTGTTGCCAGTCACGAAGAACAGATTCGATTTCTATAAAAATAGTTGCGGGTGATGTAGCTCCACGAGAATTCTTTACTTTTTAGCACGTCATTTCCCGTAAAAAGATTCTTTTTAACAGCACTGACATCTGCTGAAAAATGGAAGAACGCGACAACAGCTGGATAGATCGCCCAATGCTGAAAAATGGGCAGCCGTTGCCATCGCTCGACTTAACTACCCGCAAGATGGCGGACGATCGAAACGTCCATCGCGTGCCACAGATCTAGAGATCCTTTTTTGACGCAGCTGGCTGTGCCGCACAGCCAGGCAATCTATCCAGCTGTTCTCTCATTCTTTCATTTTTCAGCAGATGTCAGTGCGGTTAAAAATAATCGTGCTCATTTTTTTACGGGAAAGGACGTGCTAAAAAGAATAAAGGATTCTCGTGGAGTTATGTCACCCGCAACTATTTTTATAAAAATCCAATCTATTCTTCGTGACTGGCAACAGTCAAAACGTCAGAGTTTGGTGTTCCCAGAGCGGGAACACTGCGTGTTAAAGGGCTAATCTGAATCGTATAATTTAACCAGTCAATAAAATAGTGCATTAATAATGAAATAATTATACGAAATCATAAGTATAATCTTAATATATATATAAAATGATAATGTTCGTTTGTAAAGACAGGGTTTTCTCTATCACCACCTACTATCACAGCTGGCTGTGCGCGAGCACAGCCAGCAGTCGTCAAAAAAGGGTCTCTAGATCTGTGGCACGCGATGAACGTTTCGATCGTCCGCCATCTTGCTGGTAGTTAAGTCGAGCGATGGCAACGGCTGCCCATTTTTCAGCATTGGGAAAGGGTTGCGCCTCAAAGAGTTAATGCATTCTTTCTAACATTTTCATTTTGTGACACTGTGTCAGTAAGACAGCCAAAAGTAGCTTTATGGATCACCTAAGTAGACTTTTAGGGCTTACTTACAATCGCGTGTAAATGCAAATATTAACATATCCTTAGAATATGTAATTCATCTTGTCAAACACACTCTTAATCAGAATGGTTTCCCGAAAGATTGAAAACGGCAAAAATTACAAATTAATAAAAAATTAAAACTGATTTAGTTGAAATCAAAAGCAATTTGTTTGATTAAAATTGATTAAGTTAATTTCATTTATTGCTGTTTTTAACAATAACTGCATTTACCTTATTACACATACACATATTTAAGTTAGTTTCTGCAAAAGTGCATGAGAGTCCACCCACCACCCCAACTTTTTTTCTTCGCTTCATCACTGTTTCTTCAACTTGTTTAGCGCTTTTTAGTTAACCCATTCGTGCCTGGATATTTTTGCGACTTTCTTCGATTTTTGCTAACACCAGCAGTAATTGATAAATTTCTGATGTCAACTCTTTGAACAAGGGATGATTTCATTTAAAATCATTATGTATAAAAATTGAAATGTCAACATCCTACTTGGCCATATTAAAATATTTTGTGGAATTGAGGTTCAATACTCGCGAATAAAGGCTCTAGGAAAAATAAATAACGTTTTCGAATGATAGCGAAAATGCCGTCCCAAAAAAGGAACGCTAGGCATAAATGGGTTAAACGCAAAGTCTGGACAATACTACTTCCAAAAGAGCTTAACGTGTATGTGTGTGTTCCCGATAGGGTATGCTTTGCATACCCTATCGGGAAGAATCCAATCTTATCCGATAGATCCGAATCCTATCTTATAAGAATCCAAAAGACTTCCACGGTGTGTCTAGAATATATCCATATGCCCATCTTATAAGTTTCAATTGGATGTCTTTTCATGACATGTTTCGGATCATAGACGGATGACACATACCATTGCATATGTTTCTCTGCATATTTACGCACGTTTAGGCCGCATTTTTAACCAAAATTAAGTCATTAAAAATAGATTTTTTTTTTACTTTGAATGAATGAATTCAAAGGACCACCTAAGTGGACTTTCAGGGCTTACTTACAATCGCATGTAAATGAATTCACATTCAGAAAAAAAAAATGCCCACAGATTTTGTCACTAAATTTGCTTGCGGCTTATACACGCGTAAGTATAGTACTCAATCTGAAATTTCATTTAAATGAATTTTTGAAGTAATTCAGACACATTTGCAGTTGTTAAGACTTAGCCAAAATATCACGTAACATCGACGTCCAGATAACATCATATATGTCACACTGCAGGATTTTAAAGATCTTACAGAATCCAAAAGACATCCACGGTGTGTCTAGAATATATCCATATGCCCATCTTATAAGTTTCAATTGGATGTCTTTTCATGACATGTTTCGGATCATAGACGGATGACACAAGACAAATGAGTGCCATTTTTACTTTATCGAAATAAATCTTTTACAGAAATGTTAGGGAAAATCTTCTTTTGGTGAAATCAAACATCTGTCAAACACATGAGGGCAATAAAAAAGGAATGATGAATACTTGGCGTAAGCGATTTTATTATATTACTGACTACTTACTTGGGATATTCCAACATTCTGTTTGCTATAATAAAACACAATCGTCTTAATAAAGCAGTCTGTTCAAATAGTGGTTCTAATTTGACCTTTTTTTTTTTTTTTAGTTGTACATTTGTACTCTAGTTGTAACACTAACACTGAATCGTTTATTCAGCCATAAGCTTTAACCCTTTGAGGCGCAACCCTTTCCCAATGCTGAAAAATGGGCAGCCGTTGCCATCGCTCGACTTAACTACCAGCAAGATGGCGGACGATCGAAACGTTCATCGCTGCCCATTTTTCAGCATTGGGCGATCTATCCAGCTGTTCTCGCGGTCTTCCATTTTTCAGCAGATGTCAGTGCTGTTAAAAAGAATCCTTTTACGGGAAATGACGTGCTAAAAAGTAAAGAATCCTCGTGGAGCTATGTCACCCGCAACTATTTTTATACAAATCCAATCTATTCTTCGTGACTGGCAACAGTCAAAACGTCAGAGTTCGGTGTTCCCAGAGCGGGATCACTGCGCGTTAAAGGGTTAAATCCAGTCTCTTTTTAACATCTCGTTACAAATCTCAAATCTGCTTGATTTCGATTTTTTTTTTTTTAATCAACCTCACCGTGCTCTAACTTCTGTAAATATGATTGGATTGCCACGGAAACTTTATGTTTGTTAATACTTTTTTTTATGCTTTCTATAATGGCATGGTCAGCGGCCTACTGTAGTCTTGATCGCTACGAGGGCCGAGAATCTTGGCCATTTCATTATGGGGGCACCTAGTAGGTAAACCAACGTTTACCTCTATGAGTGGTTTCCTAATTTCGAGCCCATTCTAGATGAGAGGCCTAGCACCTGGATTGGCACCCCCAGACAGGGGGCGTAGCCAGGGGGGGGATATCAGGATATATCCACCCCCCCGAAATTTTTGGATTAGTGATGAAATTCCGAATATTTTTACAGATATAAGTTCATATCACCCCCCGAAATTTTTTCCAGGAGCATATCCCCCCCCCCGAAAAATTTTCCTGGCTACGCGCCTGCCCCCAGAAAAGCTGTATATTACTATCTATGTATGAAATCATAAAATTCAATAAAAAATAAATGGATGTAGAGCAGTTTTTGTAATTTTAGTGCATACTTCAATAAAAAATGCAATTACATATTATTACATTACTGATGGTTAGAGCAAGTTAATTATATCTGAAAATAATAGTCAAATATTTTTTTTTATTATTAACGCCTTGAAACGTTTCCGTGTAGCAATATCGAGCCATTGTCAAAGCAGCGTGTCGACACGGCACAGAAATGTCTGTGGAGACATCTATATCAAGAATACACTCATTTTCTTTGGGAGGGGGATTTCTGATGCGGTTTCCGGGTGTACCAAGTATTTGAATTTTGTGGTACGAAATAATGCTTACACGCGTTTTGTATTTGTTGGTCATTATTTGGGAGCTAAACTTATTTTTTCACTTACTCAGATTTATGAGAAACTCGAACAATCGAGACTACTGTATTCCTAAAACAGAAAACAATTATCCTACTATGTATATTGCGCTGATCCCTGACTCATTCGCTCACTCACTCACTCACTCTCTAACGATTCCGGGCAACCTGCTCCAAGATAAAACTTCTACCGCCATTATTCTAAAAGGATCACAGAGTTAAGTAGAAAAAGCGTAATAATATCTACACTGTTTGTGAGATTCACTTGAAATTTTTTACAATTATGAATAAAAATATATAGAAAATAAACTATCTGCGCTACTCTAAAAATCTGAAAATCCGCCCGTTCCTTCAATTTTAAGCGATTTTTAGATATTTTCAGCTCCATTTTATTTCCGAGAGTCAAAGAAGTTTATCATTTGCTTGACAAAATTAGGAGTAGCAAGTGACAATCACGTCATATTGACGTCACGGTTATCTGGCTTTGAAGGAAAAATAGTGATTCATTCGTTTAAAATAGTTTTTCCGAAGTTCTTTTTTTCACGAATAAAATGATTTTCGTCTGGCACGAAACATTGATATAAGAGGGGATGTTCCCAGAAAACAAAATCTTTTGAATTCGAAAAGGTTTCACACGTCTTTAGAAGAAAATGCAATCCGATTTGGGTTTATAATAAAAAGTGAATATGAAGTTATTTTTTTAAGCGGACAAATTTTAAACGGATTGAGTGCAGAGATATTTTTACCGAATATTTTTTTCTAGCATCCGTTGTAGTTGCCTCCACAACGGGCTTCGACTTCTAGTCTCTAAAGAAAAATCAGTTAAAAAAAAAAAAAAAAAAAAAAAAAATAATCCTGCTTCGTTGGTGTGAGATAGGATTGACCTTGTCTAGAATAAAAGTAATTTTAAAAATAAAAACTTTTTTTACGGTAGGTCTTAATCTTAAGTACTTTGTTACTCTCTAACCTGCAATCTTTTAACAATACACAGAAGTTATAACTTTTCTTTCTATACTATTGCCAATATGCTAATTCCATTCTCGGTAATCCTTACAATGCCGACGAAAATTCAGGTTAGGAATGATCTCTTGACACTTGAAAAGCTCATGCAACCAGAATAAAACTTTAATCCATTCGTGCCTGGATATTTTTGCGACTTTCTTCGATTTTTGCTAACACCAGCAGTAATTGATAAATTTCTTATGTCAACTGTTTGAACAAGGGATGATTTCATTTAAAATCATTATGTATAAAAATTGAAATGTCAACATCCTACTTGGCCATATTAAAATATTTTGTGGAATTGAGGTTCAATACTCGCGAATAAAGGCTAGGAAAAATAAATAACGTTTTCGAATGATAGCGATAATGCCGTCCCTAAAAAGGGACGCTAGGCATAAATGGGTTAATTTTGAAAATAAAAACTTTCTTTATGGCCTGTTTTATTCATCACCTTGTTACTCTCTTGTTTGGAAATTTGCATTGCATACTAACCCGTCGACGATGGGTACTTCAGCTAGTTACCAATAAGATTATGGAAAGAATCAAGCACGTTAAGTAAAACTTCTACTGTACTTCCGGTCTAGAGATCCCAACTTACAAGTCTTTCAAAAAATTTAAAACAGAAAGATTATACTTTTACTGGATTTCTATACTTATTCTTTCGTACCTAAGTATTTGGAATCCTACCTAAGTATTTGTATCGATTTCTCAATCTTGCTTAAGAAGAGAACTCTGTTATCTAAGGCAGACATCTTGTCTCCTCTAAAGAAATTGATTAAACAACTTAATCCGCAGGTATTCTCCAATGAAGATATATTTCTGATTTTCAATTCAGGTTCCCCGTGGATTATGCATATGATTAAGGCCAAGGTAAGTCTGGGAAAGAAATTGGATTGTAACTTGTGTTTCTTTTCTTCGGCCCCTTTAAACCTGCACAAAAATAAATGATTTCTTTCAAAAATAATTTATAAAATCCCCCCGAAGCTGACTTTTTATTTCGATTATACAAGGTTTTTGCCAAGACTGAGATAAACTTTAAGAGGAGGTCGGGCATATTATAAGGAATAGGAATCACGTAGGAGTGATAGGTCGGAAGCGTTGCTATCATTTCGGAAGAAGAAGTGTAAAAATAAGACTGAACTCAACGACCATGCTTCGTCAGAAACTAATGCATCTTTTACAGAAAGTACTTGACTAAAATCAGGGGGTCAAATCAATTTAATTTTAATCATCAGAGATTTTAATCATGATTTGAATAACTAATGACTAAAATCAGGGTGTTAATGATTTAAATCAATTTGATTTTAATCATCACTCATTTTAATCATGCTTTGAATCAAATGATTTTTAAAAAATCGTTGATTTAAATCAAGGCTGCATAATCTCAGTGGCGGCCCGTGGTCAAAACTGTTAGTGCAGCCGGAAGCATATGAGCCTCCCCCCCCCCTCCTCCGGACAGGAATGGAAAATCTTTGTTATTGAATTCGAAAGCTGGCGGATTAAGCCCTCACCGAGGAAAAAAAAAGAAATTACATAAAAAATGTAAGAGATCCTATTTTACTTTTCCATAAAATGGACATAAATTTCAACCAGCCGCTCTTATCCTCAAAATTGCATTAATCCGTGTCTGATTCGAAGTTTCCTTAGAATTTTCTTTTGTAACGATAACTTGAGAAGAAAAGAAAAAAAAAAAAAGAAAACGTACTTATTTTTTATAAGTCAAATCAATCCTCCTTTCTTTTAAACTTGCGAATCGGTCAGTGATGCCCTCATAAAAAGGCGTTGTTTTAATTCAGATATCCATAATTTTAAAAGCTCTTTAAAATTTCCTATGTTTAAAGAATTTTTTCGCTCGCCATGTCCTCTCAATGCCAGTTCTTGCTTACTTAAAAACAATACTGCTTTGATGGGTCATTGTCCATTCATAAGCGTCTATTCAGGCTTACCTTCTTGATAAATTCAGCAATATAAAGTCGAGAGTTTGCCGAACAAATATTCTCCTTACTCCCTCCCTCACTTCTCGAGCCAATCAGAGAGTCGAATTCACAGGTGCTGCCGACCTTTCAAAATCTTGAATGAGCTGAGTCTTAGCTGCGTACCCCCATTATAGCCTATGCCGGAGGAAATGCTTACGTAACCGTTGTCATGGCAACGGTGCTGCCAATTTTCTTATCAGCGCTCTGGGCTGAACCAAAGATTTTCCCAATTGAATTGCGGGAAGATTAAAGTGCTTTTTTCTGAATGAGCGATCTGGCCACAATACGGTTTTTTTGTTTGGTTTTTTTTTTTTGGAGATTTTTTTAATTTACCATAGGAATTCCATAATTCTAATCTGAATTTAGGAAAATTAGTAGAATAAATTATTTTAAAGTATGTGCTGATGATTTCAAGTGCAGCCCGGCTGTACTTGCTGTATCCCACGAGCCGCCACTGCATAATCTCTGTCCCAATGGCCATTATTGGCTCCCTAGCCGCCTTCGGCGATCGGGTTTTAAAACCGTCGATGGCCGATCGGGTTTAACCTTCGGTTATCGGTAACCTTCGGCCGATCGGTTTTAACCTTCGCGGCCAAAATGTCCAACCCTAGAGCACACGGGCCGCTTTGCTACAGGTTTTGCAACCTACGGGCGGTCAGCCTCCGGCAACCAGCTAGTCCGATCGCTTCACGTCCAGTCTATGCAACGTACCGGCCGCTTTCACACGATTCGGTGAGCGGCCGCGATCCGGCGACCAGCTGGTCCATCAACAGCTTCTTCGCGACCAAAAAGTGCAACCTACGGGCTACCCGCCTTCGGCGACTACCGGGTCCGCTTCCAAAAAAAAAAAAAAAAAAAAAAAAAATGCAACCTACAGGCCGTTCGCCTTCGACGGCCAGCTGAATGAAAGCTCAAAGGTTTGTCCGTAATTGTATATATTTTTTAATTCAATATGCTCGCAGGCCGTGCGCAACGAAAGCACCTGATACATGTCCCCTTCTACATGTCTGTGTTAGATCAGTCATTGTCAATATGATAACGACTCTTCCTGCCACAAGGCGAACACAGAAGAGAAGGAGAGGGATGTTACTGTGTCAGTCTAACAACTACGCGTTTATGATTTTATTTTTTTTTTAAAATTGGAGTCGTGTTTCAACAACCCAGCTCTGAATTCTATAAACTCAGAGTCGCCAGAGGGGGGGGGGGGTGCGCAGCCCTCACCCCGAATAGGGACCCTTTATTTCAGGAGCGTAGCCAGGAAAATTTTTCGGGGGGGGGGATATGAACTTATATATCTATAAATAGACGGAATTTCATGACTAATCCAAACATTTCGGGGAGGGGATATATCCCGATATCCCCCGACTGACACAGTTAACAAAGGCACAAATTCTACCTTACTGGCCAGCAATTTTTTAAAGGGAATTTTCACGGGCCAGCGATAGTGGACGGCTTGCCGGCTAGTAATTATAGATTTACGACAAAAACAAAATAACCGACACCAAATTAACCTAAATAAAAGCTATGATCCAACAACGTTGAAATCATAATCCATTAAAATAATTTTTCACAAAAACACTGCATGTAAACACCTTTAACGTTTAAAAACACTGCGGGTTTTCCAACTGAAGAGAGCCGATGGCAACTGTTTACGAAGTTAAAATAAAACATCCTACAACAGTGAATTCAAAATTAAACGCGCCTGGATTTAAGACAAAAACAAACAAATGTCCCAAAACAATCTAACTAAAAGTTACGATTCGACAACATTGAAATCAAAATCCATTCTGTTAAACGAATTCAAAATAAACGCTTACAACAAAAACAAAATAAACAATCTAAAACACCCAAACACTTTTAAAATACGATTTCACAAATGTCAGGCCGTTAACATTTAAAAAAACTCCGGTGAGAGCAATGAAAAAAAAAAAAAAAAAAAAGTGTGACTTCCAAAAACAATAGCAATATACGTTTACGTTGCCAATTTCTAAAAATGAATTCCTACAAATAGATGTTTAAATGTTGTGCCAAGGCTAAACCTGATCGGTGAAGTATGGTTATGGTTATCCAGGTAAAGTACAGTTATCCTGTTTAGGCTTGATTGTGCAAACAAAATTTTACGCATTCTGAATAAATTTGCATAAAATCTATCAATTTTTTCAGTTAAATAGAACTTAAATAAGGAGTATGACGTCTCTATGACATCATCTAATCAATCTACGCCAGAGATTATGCTCCTTGATTTTTTTTCAACGAATCGGGGAATGATTCATTTGCTTTCACTCTGTGTTTACTTTTTCAAGGCGTGATATCTCGCTAGCTATTTAGATTTGGAAGAGGACGCGCGTTTAAGAAAGGTAATTTTTTTAGAGATCTTTCGAACCGTATAAAAAATGTAGCTTTTAGTTAGAGATAAAAATGTCGTTTTTACCAAAATTTCAACATCGCGACAGATGCGCCGGGCGATGAGTCGAACCCGGAGAGCGTTACGGACAGGACCTTTATTATTGGCTCATCGCACCTGTTCCATTCACCCGCCAATCCTGCTGCACGTTAAAAGACACGAATCAGTATCCATAAATTGAATTCTTAAGAAAAGGAATTAATTGTGAAAGTTTAATTATTTCAGATTTATTTTCAATTGCCATAAACATGACACCAGAAAATATTTAGTTATAATTTAATAATTGACTTTTATAAAATTATCAATATGTGCCATCATATTTCAAGAACTTTCATTTGATAATTGGGTGATTCTACAGTATTTTGATCGTTTATGTTATGTCCGCAATAAATTTGATTGGCCATAACAGCACAAAAAATTGAATTGATCGATTTTTTCTTTGTTTATGACAATCGACCGCCATGTTGTTGGTAGTTAAACGGATCGATGGCAACTGTCAGAAAGTTCTTTGGCTCTGTGTCGCCAGACAGGCGATTCGATCGACCGCCATGTTGCTGGTAGTAAAACGGATCGATGGCAACAGCTGCACTGGGCAGTCTATGCAGTTGGTCCAAACGCTTGCGCTTCATCAAAGGGTTAAAGGAAAAAAATAAATACGCAGAAGGTCCGCACAAAATTGTCTGCTGTGCATATAGGCGCACCTACGGGGGGGGCTATGGGGGCTGAAGCCCCCCCTAAAAATAGAAAGTTAGATGTGAAAAGCGTTAAAAAAAATGAAAATTGTCGCTAATTAATTATTTTTTTTAGCTCTTTCTTTTTTTTTTAATTGTCCTCAAATTATTTCTAACCAAAAAAGACATTTATTTAAAAAAGTTTTTAAATAAATGCTTACAGTTAGTTTTAAACACTGTTACACTCGGTTACAACGTCGCTCAAAAGATCAGATAATTAGTTATGACTCTATACATGAGTTACATTGCTTGGTGTTTCTATGGGACAGTCAAGTGGTACCGCATATTTTGACGTTATAAGAGAGTTTCAATTAACCGAGGTCACGATGACCGAGTTCAGCAGTATTTGTATGTAGCCCAGCCCCCCCTAAACTAAAATCCTGGGTGCGCCACTGCTGCTGTGTCACCAGAGCAACGCATGTTTTCTCCAGGGCTCCCAATTTAGCGGCCATTTTTCTGGCTAGATTTGCCAATTAAGTCACTTTGTGGGTAGATCTGGGCAACTGGAAATAGCGAAATATTTTGCAGATAGCAAATGTGAGACATACAATGACTCAATAAAACACTTACAGACAAGTATATTTCAGCAGCACAAGCACTTAGAGGTAAACGCCAATGATTAATTTAGTTTCTATCTCAGATTGAAAAGATTTGGGCTGTTTCTAGCACTTTTAACTTTGAATTCAGCCACTTTTTCTCGGGCAGAGTTGGCAACACGGTTTCCTCTGGTCGACCATGCATCGGTCAGTTGCCGGCCGGAAGAAGAACCAAGTTGCATGCCCTCGCTGTTCCAACTATAAATGCAGAGCACGTGGTAGAAAACTTTCAGGCAAGCGCGGGGGAGAAAGTGCGAACAGCTATTTATACATTAGTTTCAAGGTAACAACGTTTCGTTTCAGCGAAATGATACTCAATGTCAGACTTTCGCAAGCAGTCGAAAACGTTGCTTACTGATGACGTCACCGAAACTCGACAGTTTACCAATGCCTGGAATATAAATCAGCAGATAATGATCACGCGCGTTACCTTGATGTGCACCTGCTTGCTTTTGCATTCAAAATCATTGTACTACGCCAGAGTTGCTTGTGTCTACAGGGTGTTCCGAAAGATCGTCTTCAAATTCCGGTTACGGTGAGAGCATGCGCACCACGGAGGGGCGATGGGGCGAACCACCTAAAGTGGGAATTAGAGTGAAAAGTATGAAATGAAATTGCACTAAGAGTCAAAGTCTTAAATTGTCTAAATACTACCAAAAAGATGAAGTTTTTAATAAACTAGTTAAGCAGAAACACGGTTAAACTTGATTACATCATGAAAGATAAAATTATTGATCAAAGATTACATGCCGGCGGTATGTTCACGGGAAGTCGACTGGACAGAATATTTGACGTAAAGAGAGTTATAGCTATAATTGAGTCACTATAACCAAGTCACAGTATTTGTAGCACCCCCCCCCCTAAAATCCTGGTGCGCCACGGTGAGAGCGCGACAAGACACATCATAGGTCACCGTCGCAGTGGCTAGCAAATTTTCAGGGGGGGTTACTAGGCAAATCACATATATCATACATGTGTTGATAAGGTAGTGAAGACATGCATTTGTATGGCAAAATATCTCATGGGGAGAGGCTCGGGAAGCTTGAGCTTCCCCTCAGAATTTGAAGGGGGGCCCGAAAATGACTGAAAAGCTGCGATAAAAATTCAAAACTTTGTTATTAAATGATCTTTTAAATTATTGTAAATATTTTCAATGAAGGAAAGTGGTGCTTTTCAGAAGTCTTGATACTCAATTAGTACTGCAAAATTCTAAAGTAGTTGTTTGCGATGTCTTTGCCGGGGACATCTGCTGCAGTTGAGAGTTTTTTTTTTCTATTATGGGGAATATTTGGCCGGCAGAAAGGAGTAGACTTTTAATATGTAATGTTCAACATCTTCTAAATGTCAAAATTAATTCTCAACTTCCTGTGTTGTGATGTTTATGATGTCATCAAAACAAACAAAGAATTCGTGGAAAAAGCCATGTCTAGTGAAAAATAGGACTCAATTAATAAAGTTTAATGTTCCAGTAAGGTAAAGTTTTTAGCTATTTCTTAATGTTTAAAGTAATTTCAAAAGTACCGTAAAATCTCGTTACAATAAACTAAACTATTATGGAGATGAATGAATAAAATATTTTTATCAAAGGAAACTTTCAAATTAATGATAAAATTCTTTTATCAAAGGAAATCATTAGAACTAATTAAATCGATGAAATTTCTTTTTTATGAATCAAATGATTTTTTATGAAAACAAAAAGGCAATGTGGGGCCCGAAATGAGACTGACTTCCACTCACTACAGAGGTTAATCGGCAGACCCTGCTCATGGGGGCGTGGTTTTGAACCTCTAGTCCCCCCCGCTTATCTACGCCCTGACAGCGTCAGCTGAATATCGCGCTCGTATCAATAATATGTTACTTTTTTCTATTTTCATCGAGAATTATTATTAATAAAATTGAGGCGAAGGTAAATCAAGCCGACGACATGCAATAGGAAGCACTATCTGACGCAATCTTACTGTGTTCTAGACAACAAATAGTAAAACCAGTTTTTTCTTTTTACTTCGTCGAAAAATCGGAACGTCAAAGAATTTTTTTTCTGCATCCAAATCCTTGCTTCCTGTCTGCGTTTTTGGCGCAGCTCTAGTGCTACAGCGAGGCATTCAGGAAGCAACGATGGACACAGATAAGGAATCTCTGCCTTCGTGATAAAGGGAAGTCAGTTAACCAGTATTGTCAGATTATTTTGGTAGAAGTCTTTAATTTACAGTCAGAGATAAGTGAATTTCCACAAAAGTCTGTTTTATTATATAATGCAAATGCATCGTATTAGCCCCAGATGAAATGAAAATGTGTTAAATTTCTACGAAAGTCTCCATATTGCTTTATTATGTAATACAATGCATCGTATTAGCTCCAAATGAAATGAAAAATCGCTGGATAGGGCCAGCCTAAGACATGCGCGGTAGCGCATATACCATTTTGGCGTCAAAATGAGAAAAAAACATTTAAAGAAACATAAAAAAAAGAAACACTTTGATATTTTAAATAAGTACTGAAGTGCTACTATATATTAAAAGCTAATGATATAATCCATGCGTCGGTTCTACTTTTTTTTTTGTCTTTCTTGCTTAATTATGTTGGAAAGTGCGTCATTATTCATGCTTCGGACCTACTTTTTTTCCTTGTTCCATTATGTTAAAAAGTGTATCGTAATCTGTGACGGCCCTTCATTGTCCCATCGTCTCGGAATGTGCATCATAATCTATGAGTGTGTCGTATTTGCCTTATTTGCTCCGTAAAACACTTTAATGGAATTGAAATCTGTATTAAAATTGTCTACTAAAATTGTTTTACAAATTTCATAAAACATATTCCACCTATGCTTCGCTTTTATAAATACTTAATAACTAAATGTAAGTATTATATATTTATCTATTTGTTTATTTGAAATTGGGGGGGGGCGAGATCCTAATACCAATTTTTGTTGAAAGAGGCGTCTAAGCTCATTCTTGCGTACGTGTACGTGGGGTGTACGTGTACATGGGGTGATCCAGCTGAGTGGGATGGTCTCCATTCTTACTATAAAATTTGATTGATAGTAAATAATATTATGAATATTTCGTGAAAATTTTTAATTGCATTACAGATTCTTAATCGTCTTTGTAATTTCTTTATTACTCATTAAATTAAACAGTTTTCAAAAAAAAATATATATACATTTTTAATCAATATAAAATTTTCAAAATTTATAGGAAACTTCGAAATATTTACACCCCCCCCCCCAGGAGGTACGGATACAAAAGGCGGACATACTGCCAACTTGAGAGTTTTTCCTAACACTAAGGGGGGGGGGCGTCCAAACAGAACCGATAAATACCCCCCAACCTCCCTGATATAAGTTCGTGGGCAACACTGAAGAGAACAAGTTAAGCCTAAAATGCGCGATTTTTATAAATGGTCTGAAAATAAAATTGTAACTTCATTTGGGCTTAATTATACTAGGAAAAATATTTTTAAAAAAATCAGCTTGTGGTTTCCCAGAGATATCACGAAAATAATAAAAATTAGTAAGTCTACTCCTCCAGCTCTTATGAAACAACGAAAGTAATATACTCTAATTCTACTTTACTAGAAGACAAAGCCCGTTGCGGAGGCAATTACAACGGGCGCTAGAAAAAACATTGTACGAAAGCATGTGTACACTCAATACATTTGATCTTCCTCCCCTTAAAGTAAATAACTTCGTATTCAATTTCTATTATAGACCTAAATCGAATTTCATGCTCTTCTTGAAACGTGCGGAAACTTTTCGCATTCGCGATTTCGTTTTGTGTAGCCCCTCTTTTATCGATGCTTCAAGCAGACGATTATTTGATGAAAAAAAAAATTAAACTATGTTATCTGAAAAAACTGACTGTTCCTTCAAAGCTTGATGGCCGCGACTTTAAATATGACGTCATTCTCACTTGAAATAGCTAATTTTGTCACGCAAATGATTCTTTTTTTTTTTTACTATTGGAAATAAAATGAAGCTGAAAATCTCAAAAAATGGCTTTAAATTGAGAGAACGGGTGAATTTTCAGATTTTTAAAGGAGCGCAGATTATTTTCTATACTTTTATGCATAATTATGAGAAATTTCAAGCGGATCGTACATACGGACCATACGATATAGATGTTATTGCTTTTTTCGTACTTAGTTTAATCGGTTTGGAGTAATGGAGGTAAAAGTTTTAAATCTTAGATGAGTTACTCGGAATGATGATAGTTAGAGTGAGGGATCAGCGTAACTGTATAGTAGGATTTAATCCAAATGCTACTACTATTATTTAATAGTTTCTGTTGATTTTTACTTAAAAGCAATCAAACACCTGGGCAAAATTTTGTGTAGGGAAGTGGATGCACACGCCATGAATTCATGCTTGTTTGATCCACAAATAATGCTGCCATAATTTTTTCAAAAACTAAAAAATATTTTTATTATGTTTATTTTAAATGCCCATTTTGGACAAAAACTATCAGGTTGTAACGTAAGTTTTCCGCCATATCTGCCTGAAAAACTAACTTCTAACTCCTTAGATAACTGATTTTGAACTTTCGGTACCAAACCTGCAAAGTGTCACATGCTACCACAATAGTACTTAAAGCTGTACTCATAATTCGTTGATATTATGTAGCTGACTTTTTGCAACACAAATGGAAGTCAATGATGGTTCTAATCCTCTAGAGTGATAGTTCCATTTGGGACACCTTATACTTAATGATAACTATAATTTTTACAGATTTCACAACACAGTGTTATAAAGTAAGCCTCTTACTTTCAAATGCCAAAAATCGTTTGACAAAATAGGAGCCAATACGCCAACGCGAACTGTGTGCTGACGATGTTTGAGGTGGCGGGAAACTTTCGTTACAGCCTAATATTTAATAGTTTCTGTTGATTTTTACTTAAAAGCAATCAAACATCTGGGCAAAATTTTGTGTAAGGGAAGTGGATGCACACGCCATGAATTCATGCTTGTTTGATCCACAAATAATGCTGCCATACTTTTTTCAAAAACTTAAAAAATATTTTTATTATGTTTATTTTAAATGTCCATTTTGGACAACAACTACATAAATTTCTCTTTATTATGGAGGGATGGGCAACCCTTGGAAAGTTGCGGGCACAACTTGAGCATTCTTGAGAAGTCGCAGTCTGTATGAATGGGATTTTGAATGGTTCATAGGTGTTTTGTATGGGAATCTGAAATTTAAGATGTCCGGATTCAGAAATCCGTGGTGGGACATGGGTTGCTCGTATGTGGGCTGCAGTATGCACTGCAAGTTTAACCCTTTCAGGCGCAACCCTTTCCCAATGCTGAAAAAGGGGCAGCCGTTGCCGTCGCTCGACTTAACTACCAGCAAGATGGCGGACGATCGAAACGTTCATCGCGTGCCACCGATCTAGAGACCCCTTTTTGACGAAAGGGTCCCTAGAACGTTTCGATCGTCCGCCATCTTGCTGGTAGTTAAGTCGACCGATGGCAACGGCTGCCCTTTTTTCAGCATTGGGCAATCTATCCAGCTGTAGCAAACGGCTGCCCTTTTTTCAGCATTGGGCAATCTATCCAGCCATTGGGCAATCTATCCATCTATCCGGGCAAGCTATCCAGCCGAGCTATTCTCGCATTCTTCCATTTTTCAGCAGATGTCAGTGCTGTTAAAAATAATCGTGACCATTTTCTTACGGAGAAATGACGTGCTAAAAAGTAGAGGATTCTCGTGGAGCTATGTCACCCTCAACCATTTTTATAGAAATCCAATCTATTCTTCGTGACTGGCAACAGTCAAAACGTCAGAGTTTATTGTTCCCAGAGCGGGAACATTGCGTGTTACAGGGTTAATGCAAGTAAGATTGAAGTAAATTTTGCCGTTTCTGCTGATAGATTAAAAAAATTTAGTGCATGAAGGTACCTATCTATATAAAAATCATGGATAAAACAGGGCCGTACCCAGAAAAATATTTCGAGGAGGGTACGAAAATTTTGGGAGGGAGACCAAAAGGTGAAAAAGGTACAATTTTTCACAAAAAAGACTTCATTATTAATATTTTGTAAACAAAATTATAAATTTCGGGACGTGGGGGGGGGACCTGACCCCCTGGGCACGGCCAATGGGATAAAACCTACCCTTACATCAGATCAGCGCCGTCCAGTGGCGTACGCAGACTTCTTTGGAGGGCGGGGGAGGGGGGGTTATAGACATAACTTCGTGTTAAAATGCGTAAGATTTAAGCTCAAAGTAAAAATTTTTTGACAAGGGGGGGGACCCTTGCGTACGCCATTAGCGACGTCATCGAATTATTTTCGATGATCCGGAAAGAGGATTGATCGGGGAGACCTCTGTTGTTAAGTTAATCAACGGCTTAACCCTTTGAGGCGCAATCCTTTCCCAATGCTGAAAAGAGGGCAGCCGTTGCCATCGCTCAACTTAACTACCAACAAGATGGCGGACGATCGATACATATCTGCTGATGGAGATAACGAGACTACCAATTTGTTGTGCAACGTTAGGTCAGTGGGCCCCCTGCGTCTTTAACCCTTTAAGGCGCAGTGTTCCCGCTCTGGGAACACCAAACTCTGACGTTTTGACTGCTGTCAGTCACGAAGAATAGATTGCATTTCTATAAAAATAGCTCCACGAGAATCCTTTATTTTTTAGCACGCCATTTCCCTTAAAAAAATTGTCACTATTCTTTTTAACAGCACTGACATCAGCTGAAAAATGGAAGAATGAGAGAACAGCTGGATCGATTGCCCAATGCTGACAAAAGGGCAGTCGTTGCCATCGCTCGACTTAACTCCCAGCAAGATGGCGGACGATCCAAACGTTCATCGCGTGCCACAGATATAGAGACCCTATTTTTGACGCAGCTGGCTGTGCGCAACGACTGCCCTTTTTTCAGCTTTGGGAAAGGGTTGCGCCTGAAAGGGTTAAATTTTTACGGGTTTCCTTGTGTTGAAAGAAAAATGATCCGATCAGAGATACTATATTAAAACTTTATAGATTTAAAGTATTAAAATCGTTTAATACTTTAAATCTATAAAGTATTATCTAAATAATCTATAAAGTAAATCTATGAAGTATAATCGTTTAATACTTTAAATCTGTAAAGTATAAAAACACCTTTTTTGACGCAGCTGGCTGTGCTGCACAGCCAGCTGCGTCATAAAAGGTGTCTCTATATCTATGGCACGCGATGAACGTTTCGATCGTCCGCCCCCTTGCTGGTAGTTAAGTCGAGCGATTGCAACGGCTGCCCTTTTTTCAGCATTGGGAAAGGGTTGCGCCTCAAAGGGTTAAGGCATTTGAAACCATAAACTTAGTTCACAAAAGACAGCTGTGCCGGATTAGCCATATAGCAGAAGTAGCAAATGCTGCGGATCTCCGCGCCTTCAGCTTGAAAGTTTTCGTTTTCTCTCCCCTCCGAAGATCAAGCTTTTTTTAGCAAAAGATAAATATCGTAATTCTTTCTTTCTTGCTTTTTTTCTCCCTTTCTCTCCCTTGCTTTTTTAGTCGACGGATTACCTAGGCGAAACTGAATGAGTATTCTAAGAAAGCAATAAGCGACATACACAAGAGTGTTCTTAGCATACTGCAGAAGAAAAAATGCAGTTCCCAGAAAAAAAATTTCAGAGGGTCCGAACGGAAGGAAAGGCAGATTTTTTTCGAAAAAAGTCTTCATAATTATCTTTTTGTTGGCAAAAATCGCAACTCGGAGGAGGGGATATCCAGAGCCTTGGACCCAGGTCCTTGGAGAAAAATTTTATAAGGTGGGGCGAAAATCTTCCCGGCCCCTTTCGTAAAGCACAGAAGTTTCGAAAAAAACAGGAGGGACGGAAGGATTTTTTTTTTTTTTTTTTTTTTTTTTTTTTTGTAAAACTGCTTTTTTAAACTAGACTAAATTTTCTTATAAAATGCTAAAAGGAAAGAGAGTGGGAGGGTAGTTTTTCGGATATGTAATGGTACTTGTAATTCATTTTCGAAGGTTGAAAAAATACTAAAATTTAAATGGTAGAATTAACATTTCTGCCATCTAAATCATTCTAGAATTATGTATTCAAAATTTAGTCTATTTAAAAAAAGAAAAAAGATTTTAATTAGGGATCTATAAATGAAAACGCTTAAACCAAACGAGCGAAATTCGATCAGACGGAGCGATTTTTGTCCCAGTTTTCAAAAGTGCGCTTCTCCTTTAGGAGCGTTTTTCGATCACAAGAGCGGAGCGAAATATAACAATAAGCGAGTAGGGGGATTCTCAGAAAAAAAAGACTAAGCGAGGAGAGGAATTCTCGGAAAAAAGACTACTTAAAAAGCACTTTCGCGGAAAACCGGTAGGTTTCCATGGAAACGGATCGATCCGCAAAGTATCATTTTTTTCGCTCTTTGGGTTTAAGCGTGAAATTCGCAACACCTTCAACACCTTCTGAAAAATTCACGGATGCACTTCAGCTGAACACGGGCCCAGGGGCGGCACCCCGCCTGCCCCCCCCCCCCCCCCCCGCTCTCGTAGAGCCTGCTTGGACCACCCGCTAAGTATGGCCTATAAACAAGTTTGTCTTAATTGGAAGAACGAATCCAGAAATAAACGAAATATAGAAAGAAAACTAGCAGCCAAAATGAAAGAACAGAGTCAGGACCGGATCCAGGACGGATTAAAGGGTGGGAGTCGGAGTGGGTGGCTGCCTCTAACGAGAAAAAAGAAATTAATATCAACAATCTTGTTTCACTTCCATAAAGTGGATGTGCATGTGAATCTTCCAGCCAACCGCCTTCCCTCACAAAATTGCATTAATTCATCAGTGAACCGGATTATTCCAGGCAGAGTAGGCTGCAGCCGATCGGCCCCGACCCTTTCAGGGGGCTTTGCAGTTAAAAAGAAACGAATGCATTTTTTTTAATGAAGTTGTAATCAAACTTTTCAAAATGATTCAATAAACAGGAAATAGGGCCATGGTAGCCGAGTGGTTAAGGCGTTGGATTCGTAACCGGAAGGTTGCGGGTTCGACACCGGTGCACCACTAAAGACTCCCGTGTACATGCGGTGCACGTTAAATCCGTAATTCTGAAAGTCCTCTAGGCGGTCGCTAGCAGTTTCTGAGGGTGCCAATATTCAGAAGTCCCCCACCTTCTGATGAGGTTCCAAATTGTGGCGGGAAATTCCTAGAAGGACGTATATGTAGCTCTAAGCGACACATTCAGTGACGCAAGCTGTTCTCTCCTGGCAAATAAATAAATATATAGGAAATACTTATTATTTTTATTTCTGAGGATTTTCTCTGGAAAGCAAGCTGAGCTTCTGCATTTCTCCGAGAGCTGAGGTCTATAGGAATCTAGGAATAAAAGCACCCCCCAAAAAAGATATTCTCCCACGAAACAATAATTTTTATTTAAATAATGGACATAAATTAATTTTGTTTTGTAGTAAATTTGAGGATGGTATGTAACCGATTGTTGGGCCGTCCCAAAGTTCTTTTGTTTTAGAGTAAAAGGGGGGGGGTGACTTTGGCGGAATTCGGAGGTGTATGGAGTAGGGTTAAGGCATGAAAAATATGCCTGGATCTGAATTCGGTCTGGTCAAAAGGTTAAGATTATTATCCTGCAAAAACATTTGAAAGTAAACCATAATGAATGTTTTATCCCAATTTTTTTATTATTTATTATATCGATTATTCTATTTAGAAAAGATTCAATCCTCTTATTGAGATTTTTCTAAACAAAATACTTTATATCATTATTACGAGGGTAGGTTGAAAATGAATGCACACATGCTTGTAGAACACGAACGAAATAGCTTTTAGAAGTGCTCCAAGCGGTATGTGGAAGTAACAGTCCCCTCTCTATCCATATTTACACATTTTGAAGGCACTATTTCTTATGAAATACCCGTTAAATAAATGAAGTTGACAGAAGTTAAAAATGTAGCCTAACCTAGTGTTAATAAAGACCTTCCAAATAAGGGAATAATTTTATAAGTTTGAATTTTTAGAGGGTTAAAAAAAAGCGTGTTTAAAACGCACCAAAGTATATTTTGTTTTCGAAGGTTCTAAAAATTTTATAGAAACAATTACTATTTTATGTATGTAAACTCTTCAAGTTATACGTTTGCAAATGGGAAAGGGGGGGGTGGTGGTGTTAGGAACTCGAAATGCATAGCCATGAAAATTAGCATTCATTAAAAAGAATGAGTTGTAGGTATAAATACCTTTAAACATCGTCAGGCTCACTATCTATTTACCCCCCGCCCATCCCCCCAAAACCTTTTTATTTCGAGAGGCATTTTTTCCGCACACCAATTTACTTGGAGAAATTGATTTTTCTAGTGTTAGCTCGAATTTGCTGTTATTAAATCAAGAAAAGTTCGTAAAAGTTGTGTTTTATAGTATTATCCCACAAAGCCTAGGCATTAGCGCAACCGGGGTGGGGGGAGGGAGGCTAGGATAAACCGCTCCCTAACCTAACACGTGGAAAGTTTCAGTTTTATTTACATCTAATTAACTTCACCAGTAATCCCATTAGCTAATTAATTAGCTCTAAAAATAAATTATAATGCAATTAGCACAATTTATTTTCTCAGTTAACTTATCTATTCTACTTTAATGTGAGAGTAAACAAATCTCACAAAAGGCACAGCTTTTTCGCTTATTGCAGTGTGTAAAGCAGCTTATGAAGAACCATCTGAAATTTTTTGGAGACCATGGTGCTATTAGTTTATTTCAATTTGTGTACCAAGACTAAATACGGGCTTTTTGGGTGTGTCACTGAACATGGGGCTCCTTGGTAACATTTGCTGCACTAGAAGTTAACCAAAAACCAGACAAAACAAAACAAAAGTTAACGAGAAATAAAAAAGAAAAAAAAATCAAAATCTATGACAGTTGAAGCAAGGTTATTACAGTAAAAGTTATTTTATAAATTAAATATTTTCTCATTTCAAATGAAAATAGTACGTACAGAATCGTCATTTTTCAATAGTGATGAACTCAAGGAAGAAAAAGGAATGCCTTAAACTTTCTTTAGTGGTGCCATCTCTGAACATTTGAACAAAACAGAAGTGGAAGAGGAATAATTTAAATCGTGTTAAATTTTTTAATGTTTCACGATTTAATAATGATTAAAAAAATTATTGATGCCATCTATTATTATTTAAAAAATGGAATTAAAAATTTTTGCAATGTCTTTTAAATGTTTCTGTTTTAAGATGTTGAGGAAAAACTAAGTGAAATTAGAAAGTTACAGAAACTTCTAATTTAGAAGGAAAATACAGAAGCATCCTTTCTTATTATATGCATGACCGCGCTTTTACTCCAAAATCAATCAAATCTCTTGACGGTTATAGCTTTTTTGAGTGTCCTTGAAAAGATCTCTGTTTCCTACATCCACCATTTTCAAGAGTTGCAGTATATTCGCGTAAAGACAACAGCTATATTTATTGTCAAAACTTGAAACGAGCTCAAAATTTTGGGAGTCCAGGTCAAAACAGTTCCGAATATTCTTGTGTTCCCTGTACATGATCTCTGTAAATGTTATTTTTTAAAAAAGAAATGCTATTACAACTATAGAATATATATATATATATATATATATATATACTAATTTTATTTTCTTTAAAATTGGTTAAATAATCCAAAATGCACTTTGCATGCTTGCCTGACAAGAAAATATCTATCCAGCCTATACATCGAAAGGACAGTTTGATCATTTTGCTTCCAGTGGCGGCTCGGGACAAGTTTCAGTAGCAGGCCTCCAAAAAATAGTGCCAGTTCAAATCAGGAGAGCGAAAAAGAAGTATTATACATATAGAGTAACCTCCAGTGCACGCAGAGTATAAGTATTTAAAATTTTTCAAACAGCTAATGATCATCAAAATGACTATACTTTTGCTGTTTTCTAGCTTAATTCTGTTAATATTAAAAAGTTTGCTCTGTTTCTGATCAAGATGCCTTTTCGCCCAACACGCTTAATATTTCTTCAGTATTTATATTCTTTAAAGCTGCTCGTTCATAATTCTTAAATGATCTCTTTATTTTAAAAATGAATAAAAGAATTTCAAGGGGAGTGTTGGGACGAACTCGACTTCACTATGAGGAACTGGTTACTATTTTCTGTTAAACTGAAAATATCTAACCTATCTTTGGAATAACGGCATGGCGGGAATTTTGAAATACCTGAACTATTCTAAAATACAGGTAAGACAGAAAATGAAATTATTCTGTGATTATTGATAAACTATGCATTTTTTTAAGTAATGCTTTAAAGCATCATCGACATTATTATGATTCAAATTATAACCTATGAGCCTTAGCTTAGTAAGAGATTTTCCGAACAATCTGTGTTAAAGTGAAACAGAGTGACAGAAATCGTTTACTGTTATAGATTTGATTAAAAAAACTCGGCTGTTCGAGCCTCGTCAGGTGGAGACCCCCCCAAAATGAACCTCCCTAATTTTTTATTTTCATGATTAGATATTCCATTACAAGAATAGAAGATGGAGACCCTAGGGTGGGCTATAGCCCACTCTAGAAATATCCAAAAGGCTTAACCAGTTACGCCAGTGGTAACAATAGATTAAAGTTGTTGTGAACTAATAGTATTTAAATATATGTAAAAAATACATGGGATGCTTATTCTACAGCTTACGAAATATTGTAACAATAGATTAAAGCTGTTGTGAACTAATAGTATTTAAATATATGTAAAATTATGTCGCATTTTTATGGCGCTTTTATGGACACATTTTTCGGACAATTTTCAATAAAGGGGATGAGAAATAAAATGACAAAGTCATTAATAAGACTGATTTTTGTCGTTTTATTTTTATTTTAATCGTAGCATGACTGAAATATCTATGCACTTTTCATACTGGAACTTTAGATATAAACTGATTATTTTTACAGAGCGTGCTCTCTTTCTAGTATTATATGGAAAAACTTTAATAACGGTAAACACAGTAATATTTAAACAATATAAATACAATTGAATTGTTAAGCGCAATGAGCTTCCATTGTCAACAATAAGCAGTACTTGTACATTGTTAGATTTTCTCGTATTATTGAAAATCTTTTCTCTATTATCATTATTGCAAAAAGTACAACTTTCACCTACTTGCAACATCCATCTGCGATATTTTGAGCGAAGAGTTTTAATATTATATCGGATGGAATGATTTAAAGTGTCGCATTTTCATAATGGGGAAAATTAGAAGATTTTTCCAAAATCTCTGGTGAGTGCAAATCTTCTTCAACTGCATTTCTGCCTCATCCTTACTTAAGTAAAATA
>JAWZYV010018746.1:0-27089 GCA_038373885.1 Cheiracanthium punctorium
ATAAAAGCGAGCGAGAGCATTGCTTGAGGTGTCCCGAACACGAATTTGCTGAATTCGAATTTATACGAATGTCGAATCGAATGCATAATTTTTAGCGTTACAAGTTACATTAAATTAAAAATTTTGAATTTTGTGATGAAATGAAGTAATCAGAATATTTTCTCTTGAGATAATTTAGTAGCTATTATATTACATAAAAGGAAGTTTTGGGGGCCCCTAAAAATCGGGGCCCAGGGCACGTGCCCTGAATGCCCCGCCGTAAATCATTCCCTGACTGTTCCGGTTCGATTGCAGGCAGGTTCCCTTTCTTTCTGATTTTCCAAAACTGTGTATTGTATATTATTCATCTAAAAATAAGTATTATCGAGAACCTCCTGTGAGGTTGGGATTACATGTAAAATATTATGTTGGATGTACCTTCAAAACGCTTATTGATATATAAATAAGATTAATGTCTCTAAGCTACGGCTCTTGACTGTTTTTCTCAAACAGGTTCCGCGTATTTTTACACGATGAATTTGGGGAACGGCGAAATCAGGTCGAAAAGGTGGGTTTTTTAGCGGATCTTCTTTTTCGGGGCGCGCACGTCACTTCCTTTACTGAGCGTTACTTCCGTCAGAAAAAAAATCTGAGTTACTCCCTAGTCGCCACTAAAGAAGTTTTACTTCAAAAATTTTCGATCCACCCTAGTGTACATGCATGCATAAATATATATATATTGTGCTACAGAAAATGTTTTGTATTTCTGGAGCTTGCCACAGAAAGCATGACAAAATTCTGCCACTCGGTAAAAAATTATCAGTGAAATTGTGATTCAATTATTATTTAAAGTTGTATACGTTACTGTCATCACATTTAAAAAACAATATATGCTTGAAACAAGTGCATTTTCTTATAGAACCTCAGATAAATGTATAATTTTAGATAATAGGAAAATTTAGAAATCTCAATGATCTGGAAAATTCGAACAATCTGAACATTTAGGAACGATCTTTTAATCCAATTACAGTAAGTTTCAACAAAATTTCAAGCACATGGCACATGTTGAATTTCCTACGACAGTTCGAAAATCTGTTTTGAGAATTTAAAAAAAATGAAATAACAACTAAATAAAGAATTATCAGAAAATTTGAATTTTAATGACATTATAATTTAACGGTGGGTTTGGGTACTATTCATTACTATTTTAAAAATATTAGGAAGATACAGTTGGACACCAATTTAACGAATTCATTGGGATCGATTATTTTGTTCGTTAAATAGGGGTCCAAAACAGAAAATAAAAACTTTCTGCACTTACCTCATGAAAATGCTTACGTATCCATAATTTTAAATTACATATATTTTATTTATCATATAAAAATGTAGCAAAGTGTTACATACTTAGATATATTTCAGATCTTCTTTAATGCCTGCGTTTTTTTTTTTTTTTAGGAAGAGTAGAGAATAATTTACACGATTATAGTTTACAATTTCACAATTTTCAGCTATCAGTACATAGTCTGCAATGAAGTACAGGCAGCATCCAGAGGAAACTAAGTCTGTTTGTGCAGTCACAAAATCTCGGTACACCAATTCCTTCAGACAGCTCCACAAGAAAATATATACAATGGTATGAGGTGACAGATATGGTCTAAGCAGGCGATCCCCGAGTATGGCGGCCTACACATTTATTGACCACCGTTCCTGGTCTCTATTCAAATTCGGTTCACTGGCTAGTGTGAGTGTGTTTAATTTGGGCGTTTCTTCTACCCGTTACAGTATAGCATCTTCCTGTGTTACTGTCAGATCACTATGCGTAGTCCAATATTATGACGACTGTCTCTCGGTGAGATGTTACCCTATTTTGTAGTTTGATGTCCAGAGTAAAGATGACTTTGGAATTGAGAGTGCAGCTTGATGAAGACTCAGATAATGTAGACAAACGCAAACAGAGTTTTCAGACTTTTAATACTTTGTAGATGTTTAGTGTGTTGTGTTGTGGGATTAAGGCCAATTATCTGCATGAGGAATGTAGGCCAATAGGTGAGGTGCCCTCCGTGGAGGTCTGTTTAAGGGGTCCTAACCCGTATTTACCCTGAGTTTCAGAGAAAATCACGGAAAACTCCGAACGGTTAGGTCGACGGACGCGCGATTGGATCCGAACCGTGTACCTTCACACTTCGCCCGTGTACCATTTCCAGTAACATAACCACTGTGCTATGGTGAGGCCTTGTTGATGTTCAGAAAATAATTTATAAATACAATGTGCATATTAACTGTAAATAAAATTAAATGTTATTAAAATGCCTCAGAGTGATCGCTACCACTGTGGCGCTACGTCACAACATAAACTTTTCTTACTTTAAAGTAATTATTCTTGAGGGACACAGCATTTTCTCGCACAAGATTTTTAAGAAAAAATTGGAGTTCGCATATAGTTTGGCCTTTTATCTAGGTCTGCCTAGCAGCTCATAAGGCATTTTTATTATATTGGCAGTGGTTCAAATACATGCTTACAATATTAATATGGGTGAAATTTGAAAAGATATTACCGAAATCATTCCTTGAAGCTAAAAGCCAAAAAGTTGGTCTATTTTAAGCAAGTCCAATATGTTTCTAAAGAAGAAAAAGGCAAAATTTTAAAAGTTTAAATAAAAAGCTTTAATTCAAGTTCAGGAAGAAATTTAAATTTGTAAGGATCACGATCAAAGTACACATACAATTTTAAATACTTCTTGAGTACAATATTCATAAAAAACTTTAAATATACACTAGATAAAACAGGAAAAACAGTTCGTGGGTGGCTAATTGTACTGTCTCTGTCGGTTTGAATGAATTAGGCTTAGCTTAATTATTTCCGATGGCTGATCCTGATGAATAAGATAGATCTACTGCATTAACTTAATTCGGTACTTCATTGTGAAAATAACATAAAAAGATTAAATAATAAACTCTAAATTAAAATAAAAGGGCGAAAAAAAATGAACACGTTTACGCGAAAGCATTACCACCTTGTTCTCCGAAGATGTAAACAAGCGAACGGATGAAAAACGAAGGAAGTTCGATTATTCGACTGCATTCGATTTAGTCAAATCTTCTGTATCAGTAGTCGCGCATTTGTTTATATTTTAGAACTAACTATAACATTACTTTTAACTGTCGTAGCGACATGCTTTTTGTTTTATTTTAAAGCTAATGATTTGCAGATTCACATTCAATAAACAAAAAAAATGAGAAATGGTTTTGGCGATTTATTATTTGGGAAAATGACGTTTATTTTCGTTTCATTGAACCGAGTACCCAAGCATATGCAGTTGTATAATTTAATACAGAAAGTACGACTTTAGAAAAAGTATTTCCAGGAATAATTAATAAAAGGGACAGATGAAGCGAGAATACAGCATCGTGACAATTTTTATAGGTTTTCATTTTGATTGTGAAATGCTGCACTAGCATTTTGTGAAAAACTTTTAATGTTACATTAATTCCTTTTATTTATTCAGAAAAAAGGAACTATTCAGTCCGCTTCATTAACTAAGAATTTATATCTTTATTAGATTTATATTTATAAAAGATATTGCATTCTATAAATTTTTGTATGGTATACGCGATATGAAAAAAAAAAGTAAATCCTTCTAATTCGCATTATTTATTTTTTAACCTCAAACTATGATGACGATATAAAATTATTCATCCATTAAAATATTTATTGTAGTAATAATATCTTATTCATAAAAAACAGCACAAGTTATGTTAGTTAAAAAGCATTTGTTTCACATATTATTGCAGAATTACGCCAAAAAACTCAAAATATTGTATAACTTTTTTCTGCGGAGTTTTAAAACCAAAAAATTAACTATTTGCAATTTTTTAAAACTGTAATCTTTCTGTAGAATGTCTGTTGACAAATTTTGGCAACTGCAAAAATAATCTACAGATATTTTGAAGATAAAGTTGAATCTGTGAATTTGTCTTTAAATTCTTAAGAAAATCTTAAGATAATGTCTTTCATTTTAGGATCTTCAAAATTTCGGCAAAATTGTCTGAAATTTCTGCGGATATTTTGAAGATAAGGCTCTATCTCTAAATTGTTCTAAAATTTCTGCAGAATACGGCATTTTCTGAAGAAAATCTTAAGATAATTTTCATTGAGGTAGACTTCATTTCTGATTTTGGGATTTTTTTTAAAAGAAAGGTCACTATTAATATTTTTATAAATGTATTGCCCTTATAATTTTTTAAAATTTAAAGTGCCAAAGAAAATCAATGAAAAAGTGCCTCCCTTAAACATGTTCAAGCATTATGTTATAATCACATTTGTTATAATCAACGTCTCTTCTTCCGATAAACTTCAAACTAAATCATTCATCCCGATTCATTTGAACTGCTCGAAAATAACTGAACTAGAGTCAAACTGCTTAGAAAATTTGAAGTTTTCTAATGATCAATTCGCGTAACAATTTCACCTCTCTTTTCGTCGTGAGATAATTACTACATCGTAATCATTCTTCAGTGAGCTTCGACGCAAAATATTAATTACCTTGAGAGCGAAGAACTACTTAAAGGAATAAACTGTCAGACAGAAGAAAATTAAAAAATAGGGAAAAGAAAGAAAAACAAAATGCCGCTAACGAATCCAAACCGTTTCCTTGAGAAGGCAGAATTCCAGAGATAAGACGCACGCAAATTGGAAAACCTGCACGTTAATGAAGTTAAAAATATTTGAAAGGTTATTATTTTGTTGCTAAACTCTTTGGGGAATTATCTTTCAAATTGATAATTTCTGTCGTTGGTGACAAATGACGGTTTCGATGCTCAAAAATGTTGCAATCAATTGAAACTACTCTTCAATAACTTTCCTATACTCTGTTCATTTTTAGATGAACGTTTTGACACTACGCAAAAAAGAAGAAAAAAGAAAATCTGAAATACTTTAAGATTCTAATTACGCACTAAAGTGCTATATATTAAAAGCGTATCATAATTTATACGTTGTCCCTACTTTCTTCCTTATTCCATTAAGCTGGAAAGTGTATCATGATTCATGAGTGTGCCATATTTTTCTTCCTTGTTTCATAAAACAGATCTTTGGAATCGAAATCTACTTTAAAATTGCCTACTAAAACTATTTAAAATCTTCCCCAAGTGTATTCCAACTATACTTCACGGTTTTAAATATTGTTTGGAATGTGCATCATAATCCATGACTATGTTATGTTTGTCTTTCTTGGGTTGATTCCTACTTTAACACCCCGACTCTCGCCAGGGCGGCGATAATTAAACATTAGCAGTTACCATGACTGCGAAGCTCGCAAAAGTGCGGCGATTTTTTAGGTTGGCGAGAGTGGGGGCGTTAAAATAGAATCGACTCTTTCTTGTAGCATAAAATCAATCTTTGGAATCGAAATCTATGTTTGATATTAGCATCATAATCCATGTGTGTACCGTGTTTTCATTCCTTGTTCTATAAAACACTTCCTCGGAAGAGAAATAAATCTGTATTAAAATTGTCTACAAAAACACCTCAACAATTTTTACCAGCCATAGTCAAACTATACTCCACCATTATAAATACCATTTAGAAAGTGTATCATAATCTATGAGTGTACCGTATTTGTCTTCTCTATTCTATAAAACACTTTTTCAGAATTAAAATCTGTATTAAAATCGCCTACTAAAGCTATTTTACAGTATTCGCCAGGCAGTGTCTAACTATACCCCTGACATATTTGTAATAAATTTTCACATTTTGGCAAAAAATTTAGCGATCAATTATAAAAACTTGTAAACTTTGAACGACTTTCAACATTTTATTGACCCATTTATGCCTAGTGTCCCTTCTTTGGGACGGCATTTTCGCTATTAGTCGAAAACGTTATTTATTTTTCCTAGCCTTTATTCATGAGTATTGAGCCTCAACTCCACAAAATATTTTAACACGACCAAGTAGGATGTTGATATTTTGATTTTTATGCATAATGATTTTAAAAGAAATCATCCCTTGTTCAAGAAGTTGACATCAGAAATTTATCAGTTATTTCTGTTATCAGTAAAAATCGAAGAAAGTCGCAAAAATATCCAGGCACAAATGGGTTAACGCTCCCCTTCACTTTATCTGGCAAATACATTGAAAAAAATCTTCACCCTGATAATTCATATCTACAAAACTTGTCGACAAGATCGCGTAGACAAAATTCTGGTAGGGGAAGGTGTTGTACCTTGGTGGTATTTTCAAACTTTGATTTTTTACAAAAAAATGTGTTTGGAAAATATCAGTAAAACATTTTTTTCCTTAAATTTAAGGATATCAGGAATTACATATATTTTTATAAAATATCCAAATGTATTTCTATACTCATTTTTAATTATTTAAAAAATAGCTTACAATACAGCCAAGGTACACCACCAGTGGTGTACCTTGGAGGTAAGTAAGGTGTACCTTGGAGGTAAGTAAGGTGTACCTTGGAGGTATTTATTTTTAACAGATGGAGTACTACACAGCATGAAGAAAAGTTGGTTTATTACTTTTTTACAGTAATCTGACTTTGCATAGGCCTACTTTGGCCTAATATCAGTCTAATTAGTTTTAAATTTACAGTTTTTATAACATAAAATTGTTCATATAACTAAAATAATAAAGTTGGAATAGTTTAGGCATAAAATAAAGTTTAGTCAAATAAAAATAACCACTGTTTAATATCTTCTCTTTTATGTGTAACCCATCTAATTCTATTCCCCGTTCAGGTGATCTAAACTTATGCCAAATGATAATTTTTCAAAACTGCAAAAGCAAATTTTTCTAAAAATGCAAAGTGTTCAAAAATTGTAAAAATAATATTATTTATGGAACAATAATACATAAATAATTTTTAATATATCTATTAAAATATTTATTTACTGTCTAATAGTAAGCTCAAATAACTTTGCTTTTGAATTTATATTTAGGTTTACAACTTCAGGAAACAGTCCTACATTTAGACTTTAGTCCTATTTGACCAGCACTTTGGTTATTAAAGTAAAGAAATACTTTCTAACAACTTTTACTCATAATTATTAATAAATTTTGGAAGTGTACCTTGGTAGTACCTCCAACGTACACAACATTAGCTACCTCCTGCTTGGTTACAAGCAAGTGCTTTACAAAATGGCTGCCATACCTTATTATGCTAAGAGTTAACCATTTCCAAATATACATAAATGTAGCTGAAAACATGCTTTTAAACTTGTGATTATTAGTTCAAAACAAAATTTAATGCTTACAGTTATGGAAGAAAAATAATATTTCCTTGAAATGTAAATTTTTGATCCTAAAAAAAAAATTTCGGTTTTTACATCAGCAACACGCGTGTTGATCAGTCATAGAAAACTTCCCACGAGCCTCTAGTAATAAATATATGCAACTAATATTTTAGTTTAAATTTATCTCTCCTGGTGGCTGCACAATCAATGTGCCTCCAAGGTACACCACAGTAGTATATGGGGCATACTATAGGACACATCAAATCTGCAGTAACTATCGCCCCCTACTGCTCGTACTAAACAAAATATGATAATATCATCATTTTTTATAACATTATCATCAAAAAATGATGAAATCTAGTGATTTTCCATTTTGATTGAATTATCATCAAAAATGATGAAATCTGGTGATTTTGTTTAACACGATTTGTAAGGTGCAATAATTATTGCAGTTTTGATGTTTCCTATAGTATTCCCCCATATATTACTCTCCCAAAGTTTTTAAAAATTATAAGACAGAATCACTCATCTGACTGCATACGTTTATCAACATAATCTTTATATCTATGTACTATTTCTGATCCAACAACTTTATTTTTACTAGATATTTTTCTATTAAGTATTGTTTCAATTTCATTCAGATATTGTAAAATACCATTCTTGTAATAAACAAACCCTGTATGTTCATATTCCTTGATTAAAACTGTACAAATTTCCGCTTTTTGTTTAATTATTAAATCATTAACAAACAAGAGTTGCAAATCGTAACGATCCATTTATATAGATTTATTTTTTAAAAACATTATTTAATACTACAATCATAATATTTATCATCAATGAATCCTTTATATACAAATAAATAATTTCCTTTCTTAATCTTTTTAATAGCTTTATCTGAAATACTTGATTTATGTTTAGGAAGATAAAGTTCTTTTTCTTCTTCATCTACTTTTAAACTTACAGTACAAGCATCTCCATATTTTTTAGTATGAATCTTTTTTATATCTAACAATTCATATTCACCAATATCTAAATCTTTTAATTTATAAGTCGCTGAGTAAGACCTAAGACTATTAAACTCTTCCATTTATTAGAGATTATTTTTTTTAAATATCTTTACTAGTAAACTCAGTTCTGTTTTTCATCATTTTTATTACATTTACGGCAAAGTTGTTATTCTTCTCTTTCAATTTGTTCTTTCTTATTTTGAATAATTGTACAGAAACCAATAAATGGAGAGATTGTTGTAGCACCTGCTAACCATATGGTTCCTCCTATAATAGCAAAAGGTAAACCAACAAGACCTTTTATAAAAATACACATTTATTAGAAAATATTTTTTTGAAATATTTTAGAATGCCCCGTTTCATAAATGAATCAGGATAATACAAACTTATTTTTAGATCCGTCGTTTCAACGGTCCTTTATTAAAACTGCACAAATTAAATATTTAACCATTCTTCATAATCGGTATAGCCCCTTTCTTTCATCTCTTTGATTAACTTTTCTCTATATTCTTCATACGATTCTGATTCTCTATAAATTTTTTGAGCTATTATATTCTTTTGTTCATTATCTGAAATGGTAATGGAAACATCGGAATCAAAACCATTCAATACATTAATTATTCTAGTCACTTTTCCTACAAAACACTTATCATCTCCTTCTTTTAATTCATCCTTTAATACATTGATTAATTCTTCTTTATTTTCAGTTTTTAAAATTTTATTCAGTACTATGACTAATATTACTCTTAATTTTATTGTATGAAATTCTTCATCCAACAAATCATGATATCTCTCAATCTCTTTCGAAATATCAAGTTTTTTAATGCATTCATTTAAATCAAATTCTATTTCAGTACTTAAAAGTCTTATAATGGAATCAATTAATGATTTTTGAATGTGTGTGTTGTGAACGTTTTGAGAATCATTGTAGACATTTTCATTATCAAGTAAACGCCTTCTTAATGCAGGTGTTAGAATCACTTTATCTTCATCAAAAAATATATAATCTAGTCTAGGACAAAATGCTATTTCATTTATGGTTGTAATATTATTTCCATTGCATATTAACATTTCTAAATTTGTTAAATTTTCTATACATTTAAGAGAAGTTAGTTCATTCTGCTAGCAACATAATTCTACTAAATTTGTTAAATTTTCTATACCTTTAAGAGAAGTTAATGTATCAGAACTACAATGTAATTCTACTAAATTTGTTAAATTTTCTATATCTTTAAGAGAAGTCAATTCATTGTTGCAACACTGTAATCTTTTTAAATTTGTTAAATTTTCTATACCTTTAAGAGAAGTTAGTTTATTCTGATCGCAATGTAATTCTACTAAATTTGTTAAATTTTCTATACCTTTAAGAGAAGTTAGTTCATTCTGCTCGCAATATAATACTTCTAAATTTGTTAAATTTTCTATACCATTGAGAGAAGTTAATTTATTGTGATTACAGAATAATTTTACTAAATTTGTTAAATTTTCTATACCTTTAAGAGAAGTTAATGTAGTAGAACTACAATATAATACTTCTAAATTTGTTTAATTTTCTATACTTTTAAGAGAAGTTAATTTATTGTGATTACAGAATAATTTTACTAAATTTGTTAAATTTTCTATACCTTTAAGAGAAGTCAATTCATTGCGGCAACACTGTAATACTTCTAAATTTGTTAAATTTTCTATACCTTTAAGAGAAGTTAATGTAGTAGAACTACAATATAACACTTCTAAATTTGTTAAATTTTCTATACTATTGAGAGAAGTTAGTTTATTATTATTACAATGTAATACTTCTAAATTTGTTAAATTTTCTATACCTTTAAGAGAAGTTAATTTATTAGAATCACAATATATTTCTTTTAATTTTGTTAAATTTTCTATACCTTTAAGAGAAATTAATTTATTAGAACCATAATGTAATACTTCTACATTTGAGAACTCTTCTAAACCTTCAAGAGAAATTCTATTATTTAAAAATAATTCATAACCCTCCATTTATAAGTAATCATTTTTTATAAAATATTTTTAATACCTCAAAAGGTACAGTATCAAAATTATGCGAATTTCAGCTTTTTGTTTAATTATTAACAAACAAGAGTTCCATTTATTTTTCTGAAAGTGTATGTTTTAAATCATAAAGGAATTGATTGAACAAACCTTTAAACTCTGCAATTGATTCATTTATTTTAATATATTCATCTACGATATATTTATGACCAATTTTCATTTTGAGTTCACTCAACTGAAATGCATTTATTTTTTTCCAGTGAAGATTAAAAAAATGATCTTGTAATTGATCTCTCTTATAATCAATGAGATTACACATATCTAATTTATGTAGATTATTAGTCAGAAATTCATCACTAAAAGACTGATAGCGTGTTATCGCTCCCCCAATCTAATTCACCATCAGGTAAGACATTTATGTTTTCTTCTGAAAGTTTCTGAAATCTAGAAACTGCTTCCAGGTCTAATTTTTCGTGGTATTTTTAAATAAATTCATTGCTTAAAGTCTGAGAATGTGAGATAGAAATCCAGTTTATTTTATCCGCATATTTTATTATAAATTGTTCAGATAATCGTTGAAATAAACAAACGCTTTTCCAATCTATATCTTCAATATGTTTTTCCAAAAAAGGTTCAGAAAGGGTTTGAAATTTACAGACAATAAACCAGTCACCAGGTTGTACAAATTCTTCAATGAATGGTTCAGAAAGTTTAGAATACTGGAAAACTAATTTCCAAATTACAAAATCTTTTAAACTTTGTAATGTGGATACTAACATCTATCTGAATAACATCTTCAGATAGATTTCTAGTTCTTGAAAGTTCGACCCAGTTGGCATTTTTCTCAGATTCATCAGACATGTTTATATATAAAATGTTTTATTCAATAGATTTCCATTTTTAAATAAGGCTTTAAATCCTAATTCCCTTTTCCTCCATCTTTATCAAATGCTGTTGATTTTAGAAGAAATATATCCTTTTTCTTAACAGTAAAAGCATATTTTACAATTTTAGCTAGAGGTTGATTTGTAAATTTATATAAAACACTTCCTATTGTAATGTGATAAGACACATGTCCATTAGCAAGAGCTTTTATGAATGATGTTAATTCTATTTCTCCATCTCTTGTAAATCTCAATATCTTGTTATCATCATATTGCAATAAGCCGCTTGTAAATTGTGTTAAATGAACAGTTTTTTGTTCTCCATATTTATCATATTTTTCAGTAGTTGCACGGAAAACATGATGATTCACATAGTTTTTGTTAGCAGCATCAAAATTTGAAACAGGATCTTTTACATTAGATAATAATTTATCGTTTACATCATAAACATCGTTCTTAAGTACTAATGATCTCAACAATTTGTCATCAATATCTTTTTTATAAAATTCGTATACTTGCTCATAGTTTCATAATCCACGTACTGTTTTGAAGCATCATCAAATATTGGATAGTAAGAGGCCATTTATTTAATGAACAATCAACGGCTGCATCGGAATATCGGAAACAGAATGTGCTACAAAGTTCAAGATTTCAATTTTTAAATAAGGTTTTATATCAAAATCCTTTCCATCTTTCATATCATATGATTGTAATTCTATCAAACATTTATCATTTTTCTTTACTGTAAAAGTATGATTAAAAACTTTATCTACAGGATCTATATTAAATTCGTGGTGCACATCTTCTATTATTATATGACAGTGTACATACCCAGACTTGTATTTAGTTTTTACGTAAAATTCCAATTCTATTTCTACATCTCTTGTAAATCTCAAATTATTTTTATCGTCATATTTCAATAAATCATTTGTAAATTGTGTGAAATGAACAGGTTTACCTAAAGCTGACTTGTATTTATCATATCCTTCAATAGTTGCACGGAAAACATGTTGATTTAAATGATTCTTAGTAACAGCATTGTTATTTGAAAGTGGATCTTTTACATTAGTTAATATTTTATTATTTACATCATAAACATCATTTTTGAGTACTATTGCTTTTCTTTCCAATCTTTTTAGTTGTTTAGCATGCATTTTTATAATCCTCTCACGCCAAATAGTTTCATCATCATCGAAAATTGGATAGAAAGAAGCCATTTATTTAACGCAGACTTTTAATAAAATCAATTTTTTTATCGCTCATATTAAAAATACACTTTTTCCTCTCTATGATAATAGTATAAAATATATAATTTTTCTGACTGTTTGCTCTTAATCTCCAATTAAATTCAAGAACTAAATTATTTAAATATGTATAATTTTCATGGGATGTCAAAACAAAATATATGATTGGATATAGTAAACCAAAATTCTCTTTATTTATTAAACATCCTGTAGTAGAGTTATTATTATTGTTACTTACTTATATATTGCTTCCAGTAGATTATTGTAATCTTTCTTTGGGAAATCCATTTTATAACCCATATTAGGAACTTGTACATTATTAACCATCATCCAACACTCTGTCATATCTAAATTATCAAAAATCATAATATTTTTACTAAAATTATCTTTTCTTTCACGATATTGTGGTATGATATAAACTCTTAAAACTTCATCAGATGTAGTTGTTATAATGTAAGATCCACTATCATTTTTATATGGACCTATCTTATTTAATCTGTGTTGGTTCCAATTAATTTCTATACTTGCATTAGATACCAAGGATTTACAACGTATAGCAGCCTTATTTTTAAATTCAATATAAGGCAAAAGCAGATAAACATCTTCAACTATGACCTTATAATTACCTGAATATAACATATCCATGTTGCTATTTCTGACAAATTCCATTTTCACTTCAAAACCTGCAATGGCTTTTTTACAGGGATCCGTATGGCTTAACGTAATGTGCGTTATAACCAATTCGTTATTCGTTACAAATCATAACGTTATTCACAAGCCGAATTACGTTATTCATACCGTAACTTTCAAATCGTTCTTCACGAAATAACGTTATAATCTATAACGTTAATGATTTGAGAAATCAGTATTCGGTTACTTGACCCAAGAGTGCTCGGGGAATAACGTTATATTTAATAAGGATATTCAACGTACACTTAATATAACGTTATTCTTTTCTGTGCTATACATAACTCTAAGAACAGTAACAGAATGCATTCGGTTAATCATGTTAACCGTTTAGTTTATAACGTTAAACTGACATAACTATTTGATAACGATACAGTATCAATTAGTTAGAATATAACCTTTCGTTCAATAACAATTTAAATACGGTATGAGACCATAACGTTAAAGGAACAGAACGACATCTTCATACCCAGTAAACACAGCCGTATCGGGTTAGGGATGGGCCGTCATCGGCAGTACCGTTTCGATGTCGGCATTGGCATAGTGGTAATTGGGACGGTGTCGGTTCTGTGCTGGCAAAACGATTTGGCGTAGGCAAATAAAAGTTGATTTCGGGCATGCAACGGTCCGATAGCGGCTAGCCTTTTAGGGTTAACATGTGATTTTGGCGATGTACTGCACCAAACGTCAAAACCGATATCGGTCCAGAAGTGTAATTTCTAAACTGAACGGTATAAAGCCAGCACAAGCAGCACATATATATTGTTATAATAATTCTTTTTAATTTATGATTTCAATACTTACAATTTACAATGTTTTGAGTCCGTTGGATTCAAGTGCCTCCTTCACATGCGAAAAAAAGGAGGGAAAGGGGGCAATCATTCTATCTGGTTAATTTACCTGAGGTCCTGTCCAGCGTTCTGGTCTACCGCGCATCTGTCAATCTACAGTTTAGATGTTGGTGATTTTCTCCAGATGTATTGTGAATATGCGTTAGATAAGTTAACCAGTTTTTTATGACTTAGTATTGAAGGGGTTTCTAAGCGCCCACCCCCACCCCTCAATTGGGGCAGTTTCTGTCTAGTTATTCACAACTCTGAAATAATTATATGACTATAATTTTCATTTTATATAAAGTGATAGTTGTTAAGTACTTCCAATTTAAAAATAATAATAAAATTAATTAATTAATTAATTAAAAATAAAATACATATAATGCAGAACATTAAACGCTGCATTTTGAAAGTTCACAAAAGGAGCCCACCATGGCCGAGTGGATAAGACACCGAATATGGTTGAAGTCATTGGCGGATCCAGAGCCCCCCCCCCAGACGAATGAAGTTTACACTATAGAGCATTGACTTGTTTTGTAAATTCAAGTCATTCTATAAGAAAATGTAACAAAAATTGTCTTGCGCACCCTCCAGAATTATTTTTTCTGGATCCGCCGCTGGTTCAAGTGTGAAGGTCCAGGGTTCAGGTCTACCGCGCATCTGTCAATTTACAGTTTGGATGTTGGGTGATTTTCTCCAGATGTAATGTGAATATGAGTTATATAAATTAACCAGATTTTTGAACATAGAATTGAGGACAAATCACCGTTGTATCCCCAATTCTGGAACAAAAATTGGGGATATTTTATAAATTTTATATAAATTCAAAACATTATCTAATATTTATAAAATGAAGGAAATATGGTTGATTTTTATAAAATTAGGGAACAAATAATTATTATAATTACTGTTCAACCCCAATTTTATTGCTTATTAATTGTTTTATATATTGGAACAAACGCTAGAAGCCTTCTTCCGCTCAGAGCACCGACGCCCTAAGGCTTAACTCCTGTGTTTTTGCCTTACAAAAAACACAAAACAACAAAACTTTCTGAAATTAAATTGGATTAAAATAGTAGAAAAAATACCTTTTCATTAGTATTTCCATAAAAATAAAAAATATCAGTATAATTTATAGTTAAGGAATTTTTTTTTATAATACATTAGCTGCTGTTGTTAAAAAAATAATAATAATAAAATTAAATAAATAAATAAAAGTTTTAATTCACTATACTGAATAATTATAAATTGAAAAAAATAATAATAGTTTCATTTTAAAATTATCACTATGAATAATTAATTTAATAGCATTTATTTGAACAACTTGTTTGTCATGTTTCTGTTCAAATAAAATAATAGTAAAAATTACGCCAAAATCATGTTTTGCTACAGCATTGTAAAATGCTGTTACAAATTAAATAAAATTTAATGCTCTTATCTCCTTAAAAATGAATAAAAGTAACCATTTTTTGCTGATTATAGTACTTTATCTTTCTAAAAATTAATTGATTAATTCATTGCAGATATTGAAGTATAAACTATTTTGCAGTAGAATAACACTAATTTGTTTTGTTTTTTTCCACGCGATCTAATTTAAAGTGAATAATTTAAAAGCTAAAATCCCTCGGACTTTCTTTTCCAACTACCCCGCGTCCGCGTACACATAACATGTAGCACAGGCGCAGTGGGGGGGTGAGGGGGGACGAGTGCATTCCTAAGAGCTTTCCACCCCTTGTAGGAACCACAGTATTACGCAGGAAGACGAAATGGACCTTTCCCTATTATTTGGGTTCCTATTCATGGTCAATAGAAGAGCGGAAGTTGGTGGTTTGTTTTTTCTTCGTTTGCTTGTCCATTCCATTCCAAGGCCGTAACAGAAATCATCTCGCAACGTAAATTTTTCAGTAACGTGGATTTTGAGTTTTCTCAGAGCAATGAAAATGGGAGATTGCTGTATTTTTCTCTGGATAAATTGAGATTTTTTTTTCCCTAGACTAAATGGCACTGACTGCAGCTAGACAAAAATTTTAAAATAGTCTAAATGTGGTTAGTGCTTTTTAGTTTTAAATAGGCTGAGAAGTTCTTACGTCAGTTAGATCGGACTTTGCTGTAGTTTTCTCTGGATAAACTGTGATTTTTTTCTAAAGACTAACTGGTATTAACCTCAACTAGACAAAAATTTTAAAGTTGTCTAAATGTGGTTAGTGCTTTTTGGTTTTCATTTTGCTAAGTTCTCACGACAGTTAAAAAGGGGTAAGTTGATTTTTAAGTATATATTAAGAATTTGTATTTTTTCTTAGCTAGATTTTTTTATGTTATCTCAGGGACTACTAAAATAAGATGTAGTTCAAAACTGCTAATTATTTCTAAATAATGCGAAAATGAAATTTATAATTCAAATAAGCAAACTTGGAAACTATTAATAAACAAGCAGGACGGTATTTTTAATAAATAACTTACATACTGCATTGAAAAATGTGTCTATTTACTTAAGTACTTAATTTCATATTACTCAAAACAACAGAAAAAAATAAGTATATTCTGTTATAGAAAGTTCCTTTCTTCTACTAAAGGATAATCCTATGAAAATTCAGTAATATATAAAATATTTACCTCTAGTAAGTATCTTCTAATAATAAACATGATTTTATTAATACTTATTAGTTTCATATATAGTTTAGCACTAATCAACCTATTAAAAATAATTATTATTATTATATAAATTACTTTACATCACTGGGGCTAATTTTGAAATATACAAAATACTTAGTTATTAAGTATAAACAAAATAATTTGTTTGTATATGAGAAAATGTTTAATTATTTTGAAAAGAAAACGTTTTTATGAAATTAACCGTTTATTTGTAGAATCAGCCAATATTTTAATTTCTTTTAACGTATGTTGTTTACATTCTTCTTTAAAATAATATATAAAATCAAAAGTCAACTTTATTTTGTATTATGACATAACTTAACAAAAAAATAAATTAAAACATTTTTTAAAAAAGCATGTTGTATAACTTTCTCTCTTTTTTTAGCATTGCATGAATGTTTATTTATAATCTTTGGTTCTAGAAAATTATAAATTTTCTTGGCTTCTAAAAAATTTTTGGAAGAGAAAAAGGAACATTGTCTAGTTGAGCCTAATATGTTGTTTAAAAATGTATATGGTCTGATAAACATATAGTAACACGTTTAAAAAAAGTAAACCATTGGTTGATGCATAAAAAAATAATAAGGTTAATTTTAAAAAGAGCTTTCCTTCTTAAATTCATCAAATATTTTCTTAAAAACAAAATAATTTGCTAATTAGGTATTTTTAATAAATTTAGTCCTAGTGGTGTAAAGTCATTTATATAAAAATAATTATTATTTCTTTAATTTGTTGATTAATACTTTAGAGAACTAACTACGGAGCTAATTAGAGTATTTTGGGAATCAATAAGGTGCTGGCCGGTTTTCGATATTTTGTCGTTGCCGATACCACACCAAAAACGTAATGGTTTTGGTTCAAAAGTGGCACAGGGCTGGGCCGACGCCGTTATCGTTTTTGCCGACACCGAACCAGAACCACCCTATCCTTTCGGCCCGACACACGCCCAGGCGGACGCAATTTTGTCGTTTTCGGTACCGCGTGAGCGATGTCGCCCCGGCACATTCTGCGCCGGCATGCCAGTGTCGGCCCAAAACTTATCCGATAGGGCTGTGTTTGCTGGGTACCGTTATAACGCAATAACGAAATGCCATTCATATTGACACAATCCGTTACAAAATATAACAAATTGGGTCCAATATATTTAAATACGGTATAAGATCTAACCGTTCGAGTAACCTAAAAATTTTGATCCGAATCAGAGGCTTTTCGGACTGAGAGGAGGGTGAATGAAAGGTAAAAGTATTGAGTGGGTTCACTACCCGGACTCGTGCTCCGTACATAAAACACAGGATACATGCAAGGACTGATTTTCAGCATGGCATTCGGGGCAATTGCCTGGGCCCCCAACAATAAGGGGCGCTCCCAAATAAGCCTTTAACTTGCACATTTTGAATTTAATTTAAAATGAACAGGGTAGATACTAACAGTGGCGGATTCAGAAAAAATTCTGGAAGTGGCACAAAACATTTCTCTCATATTTCTGGTAAATAAATTCACTTGAATTTAAAAACGAAGTCCATATTCTACACTGTAATTTTGAGGTGGTACGTGTTCCTGTGTCCCTCCCCCCACTCTGGATCGCTGACAATGTATATTGAAGAGGATTTTTTTCATTTTTTTTTAAAGCTGCTACTTCAGTTAGATTATTTTATTGAAGTAATGGGGGTCAAAGATAATTTTTCGTACTGTGATTGTATTACCTTTTATTTTTTAAGAAAAAGATAACCTTTTGTGGACACAGTCAGTTTCAGCATGTCATTTTTTTACAATATTAAAAAAAATTGTTTAAAGTGTGAATGTCCAGCGTTTTGTCCTATTCTGCGGCTGTCAATCTAACAGTGTTGAGTTTTGGTGGCTTTTATCTAGTTACTGCGTGAATACGCGTTAGAACCCTTTAAAATGTCCTTCGACCAAGGCACCTGCTCTCTTTGGCAGATAGCCCTTGCGTAGCTTCGCCACAATACAATACAACAGAATTCGATTCAGGGTGGTTTGCCCGTTTCAAGTCTGGTGACATTAGCTTGGAAGATAAGCCAGGACGAGGTCGACCATCGGATTTTGACGACCAGGCACTTTTGGCAGACTGGAAGGGAGCGAAGGCTAGGACTGTTCCGGCCGATGGGGAAAGGGAAAAACGCCTGATAATTATGCACCGACCTAACAATTTTAAAAGTTAAAATAATTAGTAGTTGTTCTTTCTTTACTTTAACCCTTTCAAACCCAATGTCCATTACAATGGACATACATTTTTAAACCTTATCTCTTTTAACCCATTGACTTCAGAGCGTTGATACTTGCTCCATGAATAGATAAAAGATCAATCTTTTTCACATGTTTGCGATTTTTGGGTTGGCAAAGTGCGCAGATGTTTACAGCTTGCTTTGTTTGAAAATGGCGTAAGGTTCTAGTCTGCAAAAACGCGAGTATTTTCTTTAATTTTGATTTATATGTATAATTTCTTCTAATGTGTCAGTAATTTTTTTAAACAATGTTTATAAGTTAATCTTAGCATTAGAAATAGTTTTATTGTATTACTGGTTATAATTTGGGAAAAAATGGAGCGTAATCACATGTCCATTACAATGGACATTCGGTACACGTGGTTGTGATTCTTTAGGTAGTTGAATTATTGATATTTTTGCTGTCGAATTTATTTTAGGCAATTGAATTGTTTTTAAAACAACAACAGTTTATTAGGAGGATCAAATATTCATTTTTTATTTTAGAAAAATATAATTTGAAAAATTCGAAAGATCTAAAGGAAGTTTTAGATTATATAACTAGTGCTGAAATATCAGATACTGAAGAATTGGAATCTGATGATGATTGCTTTGTTGATAGTGGTAATCAAACTGTTGCAAAAGGTAAATTTTGTTAAAATTCTTGGAAATTTTTTTAGGAGTTTCAAAAAAGAACATATTAGATTTGTTACATTTCAAAATGAGATCAGCTTCAGATCTATGTACGGTTGGTTTAGCAAAAAATAATTAAAAAATGGGAAGGCCATCATTATCACCTATTGTACAAAATAAAAGGATATGCCAAAGAGCAGTTGACACTCGACCTCATCCTGAGATTATTAATGACTCTGTAGATCAAAAGTTGATGATAAGCATGGAGGAACCCGGTGTAAAAATTACGGTTGCAAAGGTAAAACCCATGTCTACTGCAATAAATGTACAGTACATTTATGCTTTACTAAGGGGAGAAATTAGTTTTTTTATATCCATGTCAAATAATTTAAAGTTTATCTATTTTGGTATATATAAAAGCAGGACTGTGTCAAAATTCTTTGTAAAACTAGGTATTATTGATATGTACCTCCTCATGTGTAGTAAAATTACTACACTATTAACTGTTTTAAACTTATTGAGTGATGTAACATTTTTATGTAGATTTGTTACTTTAAAAAATTGATATTTAGAACAAAAATCGTAAGGGAAGTTCAAGCGTTGAATATTTGACTTTTGCAACCTCGTAGACCGGTTGTCCATTCCAATGGACATTTGCATATTTTCTTAAATAATTACATTTTCCTTAATTTTTTACTTTAACATGTTTATTAGTATCCTATTATGATATTTTAGAAAGGTGATTATTTTTTTTACTCACAGCATTAAAGTGGGGTCTGAAAGGGTTAAAGAAATGTAAAAAAGTGACATACCGATGTTGACACCGCCCCTGGAAAGGTTAAATTGTAGGTCTATTAAAAAAAAATTTTTTAAAGGAAGTATGAGTTAAGGGCTTAGCTAGGGGTACGTATCCTCCTAACACCGAAATTTTTAGATCAGTCAGTGTTAGCATTAATGAGTATGTGAATATTTTGCTGAGGCAAATCTAACAGACGGGTATCTGCTTAGCGGGGGGCCGTTGCCTTCGGCGAGGTCTTTTTCAGAAATTCGAAGCATATTCGCGTAACATCTGGCAAAAATCGCCCAAAACTTCAGACCGTTAGATAGACGCAGTTGCCTGGAAGTTTGGATTTTAATACTTTAGCAATCCACCATACTCAATGTTTTATTCGTTTGGCACGATGCGACCTCATAAGCATTTAGATTTTTATGCCTTGCGAAAATTACGTTTATTTATAGACAACTCTAATGCATAGCTCCTTCCAAAGAAACTACTCTCTGCACTGTCGCAAGAGATAGTGGAAAGAAATCCGGAATCACTGATCTAGTGCTATCAGGAATGTTAATATATTTGAAAAGACATACAGTTTTACGTGTTATGTAACATCATATGTAACATCATTGATCTCATGAACTCCAATTATGTACCAATCATCCATTACTTTTATCTTTTTTCTTGTTTTTTTTTTTGCATACCATTTCTTTTTTGAAGAAAGCGGGGAAAATGATGTTGAGTGCGGAGATAGTACTTTCTTAATGTTCATGCAAATTATGTCTTCCCTCCCCTTGAAGGAAGTCTGCGTTCGCTACAGTGGCGCGTGGATGTACCCATACAATACGTTAGCCAAACTGCTCAAAAGGCCTATAATTAAAGGTCCAATAAAAAATAAAATGGTGCAAAACTATGAAACTGCTACGATAAAAAAAATATATTGCTATTACGCAAATGTGATGACTGATTTTCGGAATACTATTTTGTCATTTCTGTCATGTGTCAATGATCCTCATCTTTAAGTCTATCGCATTTTTACTTTCCGAACATATATGGAAAGTATTGTAATCATGAAAATATTCGACTTTTAAGATTTTCAAGTATTTACACGTTTTCGAGCATTAATTCATTTATTTTGTTTTTGCGGTGATGGATTTGTGTACACCCTCTAAAAAAAGTATTTGAGCAAGAGAGAAATTTCCGACGTTGGTTTCGTATATTAAAAATTATTTATCATAGAACATGAATTAGGATACGTAAAAATTTGACTTTCCATATTTCTATCAAGTTGTGCGTTTTTCAAAAACTCAATTATTATTCGCAAATCTAAAATAGGAAATTTCTCTCTTGCTCGAATACTTTTTTTGGAGGGTGTACGTAAGCAAACACGATAGCTCTTAAATAGTGCATTTGATTGAGCTGAAATTTTGTATGTATATTATAGACCACCCATATTGATTTTCGCGTGTACAAGATGTGTAGTTTTTTACAAGGCTGCAAAAAGAATTTAATACATTGGGCGGGAGTTCCTGAAAGTGCGCTAGCGTCTATTGAGTATTTCAGTATTTTGTGTTATGGCAAGCCTACACGAAGGGCATCTACCCACGGGAGAGGGAGACTTGGGCGAGCCTTGAGGAGGGGACCTTTTTAAGGGGTTCTAACACGTATTTACTTTGTATCTGCATGCACATAAAACCGCCTGAATATCTACATCCTTTGATCGACAGCCACGCAGTATGCCCCAACGCGGGACCAGTACACTTTGGCTGTCTACCATACTCATTGATTTAACGTTAGTTCTAAACGGTGTATTTGATTAAGCGAAAATTAAGTATATGTATATTGTAGATCTCAGGCACATGACCGGCAAATATTTTGGTGTGTGCACAGCTTATAGTTTGTTAACAGGGTTGAAAACAGGATCCTTATACATTATTATGGTCTATAGACACAAATAATTTAAGGCGTACTAGTGTCTAAATGGTGCATTCGTATAAGTTCAAATTCAGTATGTATATTGTAGGTCTCCGTTTTACGATCGACGATCGATCACGAATCCATTTCGACGAGTTTTTCCCGTCTATACATACGTTTGTACATATGCAACTCACATATCTCAAAACTATTGGTTGTAGAGTGTTAAAATTTTATATTTAGGATTGCTGTAACATCTAGTTGTGCACCTCCCGTTTTGGCTCCAGTCGACTGTATAGTTTATTTACAGGGCCAAAGTAAATTTTTCCCACTCTAAACTTCTCGCTTATCTTCAAATTTTATTAAAACATCATACAAAATACTATAAATATCTTGAGATAAGATTGGATTTATAAAACACACATATATTTTTAGATGCCAACCATTTACAAGGCAACCAACAACCATCAGGTCCTTTTATATAAATAATAATTCAATCTTTAGAATCCCCGCACGGCCTTATTTCAAATTCCAGGACATGTTCTTTCAACAGCTCGCTCATCTTTTAAAATATCGCGTACGTTTATGAACTTATCCAATCTTTACTGCCACCCAAAATATTTTTCATACATTACGGTCTATGGGCAGAAATTCATTATAGCGTATTTAAAAAGTATTAGGCTAATTCAAACGAATAAAAGTTATATATGTTGTTAAGGATCACAAAATGAATCTCTCCACCGAAAATAGTGTCTCTATTTATAGTTCTTCTACAGGAACACTCAAAAAATTCCAACACATTAAGGTCAAATGGCAGGTTTAGAGACCTTCAGCCTTTTCAAGCACAATACCATCCTAGCAAGCAGTTAGATTATGGTGCAACGACGGCCACGTGCCTCCCTCAAAAATTACGCCAAAAGTCGCCAAGATTGGCGAATTTTGGTTTACATTTGTATGTATTTAATCCTCATATCTCAAAAATTATTGGTCGTAGATTGCTGAAATTTCATATCATCAACAAATTATACAGATGTCATTTTCTTGGATCTCATCCAAGATTGTTGTTACATCTAGTTGTGCATTTCGATTTTCGGTTCCAATCTACTTGAGAGTTTATTTACAGGACCACCGAAAAGAATTTCAATACATTAATGTCTATGGAAATCGTCAATATATTACGTACTGTAGTCAGTCATTGTTTGATCAATGCCCAAAATCCTACTATTTTACATCGACCTCGGTGAGTTTTGCCGAAATATCGCCAAATCCGGGGCCAAAATTAATTTTGTATTTCGCATAACTTTAAAACTTTTAACCGTAGAATGTTGAAATTTTGTATTTAGAACTATTGTAACATCTAACTGGGCATCTCTTTTTTGATTGCAATCGACTGGGTAATTTACTTACAGGGTCAGCCAAATGTGTTTAAATACATTAAAGTGTATGGATATATTGAGTTAATTGAAAGTCTGTGATGAATCGCTATTTCTGCTATTGCCGAAAATCTCGCGAACTATCTCAAGTTTGTTGGCTTTTGGAAAAATATATCCCAATTAAGTGCCAAAAGCAAATCTTTCAAATACAGCCCAGCTTGGCGATATCTCAAATGTTTGGCTAGAATTCGCTAAACCATAGTATTATTGCAGTATTTTATCTTTTCCAAACAAAATACGTTTAGATGAAGTGCGCCGAAAATATTTTTGATTTTATAGACGTTCTAGGAAATCATGTGGTGTCTGTCCACATCAGATTTTTTTCGGTGAACTCCGGGAATAGTACAGATTTTGGAGTTCGTCCATACTCACTGAAGGACGATTGAATTCAAGGGTGCCGGCAGGATCATTTCCAGGAGGGTGCACCCAAGATATACACATATACATGGTGTTACTGAATTCATAGGCCAAACTTTAAGAATAAATAAAATGCATATAAAGAAGCATTTTTTGTATAGCAGATTAGCAGTGTGAGGTTAGAAATAAAAAGTGTAGGTGGAAATTTAGCAAAAGCAAAAGAAATGAAAAAGCTCTATTGTAAATGCTCAAATTTGCTGGTAGCGTCTAGCAAGTGATTGGCGTACCCTTTCGAAGATGCCAGGTGTTCCACAAACGGTTGCAGCGGTTACTAAAGTTTTGTAATGAGGCCCTCATCTGAGTCAACTGGAGTCTTGTAAACGAGTGCCTTGAGATGTCCCCAAAAGCAAAACTCTATACTTGATTAATCTAATGAACCTACTGGCCAAGAGTATAGTTCCGTTTGTCCAATCCATCGGAGGTCAAAGATGACAATGAGGTAATTACGCACATTATTTGCGAAATAGGCTGGATCCCTATCGTGCTGAAACTATCTAAATTTTTCATTTCCAACCAAACGTTGCAACGCAGAAAAATGCTTCTTTGTATGTATTCTAGCTACCTTCAGGCACACCCTGTATACATGCATATAAAAAATTAGACTATTTGGCGTTTGAAGGAAAAAGAGTCTTGAGTGGAAAATGTAGCATTAAAATGGGAAATGAACATCGTCATAGATATTTTGTCGCAGCTGAAAAGTACAAAATCTTAAACTATTAATTTGGCCTAATTAGTAATACCTCAATTTAAGTATACTAATAATTAATTATTTAAATTATATGCAATTTTGATAACATTGTTTAATATTTAAATAGACTACTTTTCCCAGAAAAACTGAAGCGAAAAAATGTATTTTGTCTAGCATTGATGTATATAGCAATTTTTGGCTTAGGGGTGGGTCTCCGCCATGTCCAGTACTGAAAATGGTAGATGGCTAAAATGTGAAGGTCAATAGTTCTGATCTGCCGCGCGGGTGTCAATCTAACGGTTTTTAGTCTTGGCCAGTTTTCTCTACATGTTAGGTGAAAACGCGTTAGAACCATTTAAAAAGTCCTCTGCCCAAGGTAACCTGCTCCTTCCATGACAGATAGCCCATGTGCAGGTTTTCTTTAAGTGCAGTTGGCAAGGACATCCCCGTATTAAAACTGAGCCCAAGTTTCGAAAATGACGCAGTGATGCCTTCTCTTAATATTTGAAAAACCACCATCTCAAAATACAAATTTTCATCTAACAGTTTTTGAGTTTAAATCTCTGAAAAATTAACTCTATAATGTTAAAAAGAAATGTTAAACTTTAAGCGTTAAGTCCTAAAATAATTGTATTTAATCATATTCACAATAGAGTCTGGATAGTTCAAGTCTCGATTGTTCTAGTTTTCTATACATCTCAGTGAAAAAATCAGTTTAGCTCCCAAATAATGACAAACACATATGAAACAGGCAATTTTTTTAATTGCAGGACGAAAATTGAAATACTTGGTGCACCCGAAAACCCTATCAGAAATCCCTCTTCCAAAGAAAGTAGGTGTATTTTTTCTGTAGATGTTCTCATAGACATTTCTGTGCAGTATTGACACGCTGCTTTGGCAATGGTGCGATACTGCTGTTCGGAAACTAGTCAACGTGTCAATACAAAACAGTTGATTATTGTATTCTGATATAATTAACCTGATCTAATCAGTAATATGATTACATGTAACTACATTTTTCATTTAAATATGTACTCAAATCACAAAAATTGATTTATCTCCATTTATATTTTTATTAATTTGATGATTTCGATAATTCAAGACAAGCCCAGTCCCGTCTACCTCGAATATTATCGAGACTATTTCAAAATAGTTTTTCCTGATTGCAGACACATGCCGTGACGCATTCAACACTACTACGACGGTAAGCGTTGGTCAATACATTATGAGGGCTCATGTGCGTGCGCCAACATTATCAAAAATAAAAATGTGGATGACTTCTCAAATGTTTCAAATTCATGTACAATGGTAGAAAATATTAAGCCATAAACACAGGTATAAACAGCTTATTTAATGCGACAGTTACACGTAGAATTGAAAATATCACACACACATTTAGGCTATTTTTTTATCTGTATTAAGTGTAAAACAAATTATCAGGTTGTAACGAAAGTTTTCCGCCAGATTTGCTTGAGTCAGCTCACGCGGTACCCAGCTATTGACCTTATATGCCAATTTAATGCGATGCTTAGCGCGACTAATGGACATGGCACTAAAGTCTAACTCTTTTAGCTAACTCTCGAGTGGATGAATATTTTATCTTCTTCCACAGATTGTCGTAGGCGAGTCTCATCAGCATCATTAGGCCGGCCAAAGCGCTCTGCTTCTTCAATGTCCCAGTCCTCTTTTTTGAACTTTCGGTACCAAATCTGCACAGTGTCATATGATACAACACTAGTACCTTAAGATGTACACATCATTCGGTGTCATTCTGTAGCTGAATTTTGCAACAAAACTGAGAGTAAATGATGGTTCAATCTGGTAGCGTGATAGTTCCATTTCAGACACCTTATACTTAATCATAACGATATTTTTTTACAGATTTCACAACACAGTGCTGTAAAACAAGTCTTTTTCTTTCAAATAAAAAAATCGTCTCGCAAAATATTGGCAAAGACACCAACGCGAACTGCTTGTGCAGGCAATACTTGCAGTGGCGGAAAACTTTCATTCTAACCTAATACTTATATTTTCAGGTTAATTATACTTTTTTCAAACTCCAGGGTGGTGCAAGTGCGCCCCCTTTCACCCCCCTCCTGGCCCCCATGGTTGAACTAAACAGAAATCACAAAATCATAAAGAAACCATGGTCAGTTCTATTTACCGTTAATGAGGTATAAGAGGTTTATGAGATAGTGAATAAGCGTATTTTTATGATGGTACGTAATAGAGAAAAAACGAAAGTAATTATAAAAAAATATATCAGTACAAAAAATGTAAGTACTGTAATCTCCACTCCTCCTCTTCTTAATTATTGAATGTTCCAACATACCGAGACAGAACTAATGTGAAATCGTAAAGCTTCCGTATTCAAATTCTGCGCCTAGTTTTATAGAAACTATGTCAATTTGTACTATTTGATTTATTGTCTTCCGAAGAAATTTTGTACAACAAGCATTTCGTGCATCA
>JAWZYV010018747.1:0-27962 GCA_038373885.1 Cheiracanthium punctorium
TTTTTTGTGTGTTCAGATTGAGTGAATAAAGTAACGTTTCAAGTGCAAAAAGTATCTAAGTGATATTCTTATTTAATGGCAAGGATTCCTTCTCAAGTAAAATAGCGGGTGATCCAAGAGTCAGGACAAACTTTAAAAATTCATTAAAAAAGAGCAAATAATGATAGAAAATTGCGGTTTGCACAAATAGGTTTAGGGTATGATGTTTTTTTTTTTTTTTTTTTATGACACGAAAGTTTGTAGTTCCAAATGTTACCGGTAGGTGGCGCTGACATGCACAATGGCAACCAAATTTCCAATTTTAAAAAAATCCGAAATATCTGTAATGCTTTCTATGCAAACTGCAATTTTTTATCATGATTTGTTCTTTTTTAATGAATTTTTGAACTTTCACTAGCTTTTGATGCATCCTGGGTGCACCAAAGTTTAAAAATTCATTACAAAAGAAAAAATAATGATAAAAAATTGCAGTTTGCATAGAAAGCATTACAGAGATTTCGGATTTTTTTAAAATTGGAAATTTGGTTCCCATTCTGAATGTCAGCGCCACCTACCGGTAACATTTGGAACTAAAAACTTTCTTGTCATAAAAACCCCCCCTCATACCCCAAACCTATTTGTGCAAACCGCAATTTTCTATCATTATTTGCTCTTTTTTAATGAATTTTTAAAGTTTGTGCTGACTTTTGGATCCCCCGGTATTTTGTCTTGGTAATAGTATGTAGCTGCTTCGTGTCATAGCGCTTGTGTCATCGCTTGGAAATTAATAAACGACATGAACCCCCTTTATCGCCTTTTTAATAATTCCTCCAGGTTGTGATCTTCATAACGTGTTTTTCCCAGTGTTTCAAAGTTTTGTGTGCTCCCTTTCGGTAGGATGTAAAAGCGACGAGCGCTAAGATGGATGTGTTTTTCCACAACATCATTTTGTGGAAAGCGTTCGGTCTGGATGAATGTAGGAAAAAACGCGAACGGAAAAAACGCGAACGGTAAAAACGCGAACGGAAAAAACGCCAAACGGAAAAAACGCGAACGGTAAAAACGCGAACGGAAAAAACGCCAAACGGAAAAAATGCGAACGGTAAAAACGCGAACCGGAAAAAACGCGAACCAGAAAAAAAAGAATATCCCCCCCCCCTCAGAATAATAATTTTTATTTAAATATTGGCATGAACTTATTTTGTTTTGTAGTAAATACGATAATGGTATTTAATCAAATATTGGACTGCCTCAAAATTCTTTTGTTTTTGAAGTAAAGGAGCCACTTTTTATATTTTGAGAGCATATATCTTCATATTAATCAGGGAAATTTACAACATTAAATAAAAAGGAATTAATTGCTTTTTGCTAGACAAGCTACTTTTCAAGGTCATGAAAGCCGTGTCCCTTCCAAGAAAGAAATAGGGGAGATTCCCCGGACAATGGGGACCGGGGACTATGGGAGATAGCGTACGGAAAAACGCCTAAGGCAAGATGAACAAACAGGTTTTTTTTAGGTTGAGGTTCGTACTGCACAGATTTTACATTCAAGAATATTATATCAAGAAAAACATTTAAAAGCTGTGCGGTGCGGTAATAAATATATTTTATCACAGTTTAAAATTTAATTTTTATATCAATTATTCTGTTGAGAAAGATACAATCAATGTATTGATATTTTTTTTTAAACAAAATTATTTAAAAGGGTATTTTTAGCGTTAAATAGAAACTCAATTGATTTCAAACGATTTATTTAAATTTGAATGAAATTTAAACTCGTAATCATTTGATATTTCTCCGCTAGAGTATTTAAATCATTTTTATTTCCTAGTTTTATGTGATCTTAACAGTAATAAATTATATAAATGACATTAAAACATATACAAATTAAAATTAAAATATTTAGTAGATTAGAGCCATGTGCCTTTAATTAACTGAAATTGATCACAATTTTTTTTTAAGAATGGGGGGGGGGGAGTGTTTGCCTTTACACCTTCTCACCTTTAAAAGGGGAGACTTTAAAAATGCACGAGATTTAAAAATTCTTCTGAACATAATAAAATATAGTTTAATTAATGAATTATTAATTTACCAAGTTTAATTAATTAATTACTAATTTAACAAACTGAATGTTCAATTTGTTTGTATTCTTAGGACAAGGACCAGAACTAGTCATTCCGCAACAAATTGTAGCAGTTGCGAAAATTTTAAGTACCATCTCTCACCTACCAAGACCACCCTAAAAAAGAATATCCTATCACACCGTTTTAACATGCACGTTCTCTGTAATAAATTCTGACCTTCAGTTTATTCCTTACCAACCATGGCTTATGTTTACTGGCTTTCTTTTTATAACTGCAAGATTTTATTTTGATTCTTCATAATTCATTCTGATTCATCTTGTTAGCTTTTCGGTTTTAAATTATTAGAATAATGAATGATTTATCAGCATATATTTATGTATACATATTTTTGTTTTTTAAAATATTCATTTTAAGCATGAATACTCTTATTTTAAAAATGCTTTTTTTAATTAAGTCATGGTGTTAATAAGTCAACAATTAATAAAAACAACTTAAAATAAGAATGCGGGGGGGGGAGTGTTTGCCTTTACACCTTCTCACCTTTAAAAGGGGAGACTTTAAAAATGCACGAGATTTAAAAATTCTTTTGAACATAATAAAATATAGTTTAATTAATGAATTATTAATTTACCAAGTTTAATTAATTAATTACTAATTTAACAAACTGAATGTTCAATTTGTTTGTATTCTTAGGACAAGGACCAGAACTAGTCATTCCGCAACAAATTGTAGCAGTTGCGAAAATTTTAAGTACCATCTCTCACCTACCAAGACCACCCTAAAAAAGAATATCCTATCACACCGTTTTAACATGCACGTTCTCTGTAATAAATTCTGACCTTCAGTTTATTCCTTACCAACCATGGCTTATGTTTACTGGCTTTCTTTTTATAACTGCAAGATTTTATTTTGATTCATCATAATTCATTCTGATTCATCTTGTTAGCTTTTCGGTTTTAAATTATTAGAATAATGAATGATTTATCAGCATATATTTATGTATACATATTTTTGTTTTTTAAAATATTCATTTTAAGCATGAATACTCATATTTTAAAAATGCTTTTTTTAATTAAGTCATGGTATTAATAAGTCAACAATTAATAAAAACAACTTAAAATAAACTCTTCAAATTAAATGTTAGTGTAATTGTAACTTTTCACACAAATTTTCATTTCTAAAAGCTAAAAACCCCTTTTTACAGGAAACTTTTTAAAAATGATTTAAAACTTATTTCTTAAAATATAAAATATTGGCTATTTATAACACTGATTAAAATTAATGGTTAATTGGTTTTGTTAGAATAGTTTTAATAATTATATTTTTGCTATTATTGATATAGCAAAGGTTATTGCCCCCTCACCAACTTTGATTAAACATATCTGTAAGCCTTCTTAGAAGAAAGAGAGCTGTATAAAAAATACATGTTTCTATTTATTTACATTTAATATTCAGAAAATTTTATTTGATACCATAAAATAACTATGTAATTTATTCTATATGTCTATGACCAACATTTAAAGAAGGAAACTCTATAGGTCAGGGTTTTTAGGACAACCTCGATAACGGTGTGAACACCTCGTGTTTGGAAGTGATTATAATTTTTATTTAATATTAAATATATTAAACTTTTTACTTTCACTGTAAATTATCATGAAAGTTATTTATGTTTTGTGGCAGATCTACACAAGGATTGTTTGCCAGGAGAGGTCAGCTCGCGTCACTGAATGTGTCGCTTAGAGCTAGATATTAGAGATGGGGAAAGAATGAACACCCTGTTCTTTTGAACCTGTTCTCAAGAAAGAACGGGAACACCCTGTTCAGTGATCACGGCAAAAACATGTTCTCAGTTCATTAAGGTCCGACGCTTCAAAATTTTATGGCAGGCAAGCGTGTTGAAAAGAGAAATTTTGGAAAATGCCTTAAAGGTGAAATTTCTCATTGAAAGGCACGATTAATATTTTTTTGCTAAGAAAAATTTAAATTCTGGCGAGGGCAGACCCCTCCTCCCCCACATTGGCTACGTATCTGATGGTGGGGACAGAAGCTCACAATTTTAGCATTATCAAATTCTAATTGTGGAATCTTAGTTATTTTGAGAAATAATGATAACGAAGATGATTATCTGGGGGGGGGGGGGGCAATAGAACTTTTAACCCAACCTACCATAATTTTAAAGAGGACCCGGGCAAAGAATAAGAAGCTTTCTTATATGTTCAATACGAAATGCACTCACAGGATTACAATTCGCCAATTTTTATTATTCCAGCCAAACTACTCAATTTGAATCAAAGTAAAAAATTTAATAATAAAGAAAATGATAGTCTGAAACACAAACAAATCGAAAAAAAATATTTTATCAACGTCAAACAATAATATAAGCATTACACTATCTCCATATAAAACGCGCCTTCGCTTCATACGCTCTTAGCCATCTCTTATTGGCTGAAAAAGAACCTGTTCCGGAGCAGCCTCTCATATTGGCTGAAAAAGAACACGTTCTTTGATCACGACTCGAGGAGTTCTCCGAGCAGTGAGCGGGAACACCTAGTTCTTTGCACCTAGTTCAGCGTTCTTTTCCTGAGCTGGAGTTCTTTTTCGGAACGGAGAGCTAAGAGCGGGTACGGGGTAAAAGGCGTTCTCTTGCTGAACAGGTTAAAAGAACTGTTCTTCGGTGAAAGGTGTTCTTTCATTAAATCTGTTCCCTGTTCTTTTGCTTTAATTAAGTTCTGAGCTAGGGTCAAAGTTGTAGACTTGGAGTCAGAAGCAAGGCCGTACTTAGACGGGGGGGGCAAGGGCGGATGAAAGGGGGGGCCGAGGGGGCGACCGCCCCCCCCGAGAAAAAAGAAATTAATGTAAAAGATCCTATTTTTTCTTCCAAAAAATGGATGTATATGTCAATCCTCTAACTTACCGCCCCCCCCCGACAAAAATGCATTAATCCGCCACTGGGGGGTCCTATGAGTTCGGACGCCGCTCCCCCGAACTTATTACATTATATGTACATGGTGTATTTATACACGGACGTAGCCAGAAATTTTTTTCTGTGGCAAGGGGGGCAATGCCCTCTCCACCTGGATTTTTGTATGCAGTGTTATCCTTTGCTTTTTTGCTCTTTCCAACATGGTAACTATACGTTGAAGTAGTCTTTGCCCCCCCCCTGGGAAATATTCTGCCGGCGCCCATGGTGAAGGGTATGAAATGCAGTGATGTATAAATGAACGAAATGTTTGTGCAGTAATAAAAAAAATTTAATCTTGCTAAATTAGACAGAAATTGGGTGTGGGGGATATATCCTGAAAATTTTATCCCGATATACGATGCTCCCCGACTCCGAAATTATTTTCTAGGTATGGCCCTGGTCGGAAGCCATGTAATTTTATATGCCAAAGTCGTATTCATTTTCTTAAATCGTAGTCGAAGCAATCGACATATACACGCGTATTATTTTTAATCTGGAGCCTGATACTTACAGCTTTTTAAACGGAGTCTTTAATTTTTAAGCTGGAGCATGTACTTTTTTACCCTTTAAGGCGCAACCATTTCCCAATGCTGAAAAAAGGGCGGCCGTTGCCATCGCTCGACTTAACTACTAGCAAGAGGGCGGACGATCGAAACGTTCATCGCGTGCCACAGATCTAGAGACCCTTTTTTTGACGACACGCACAGCCAGCTGTCGTCAAAAGCCAGCTGCCATTAAAATATTTTTACAAAAAATTACTGTTAACATACTTGATTGAAGAAAGCCAGAATGTTGGTTGCAAAGTTTTTTTTAAACATTTTACAATTGTTGTTGTTGTTGCTAATGCCCTCTGGCAACCCGCGGGGCGGTGCCAGATCCCTCAAATATTCAGGCGATGGGCGGAAGGGGCTGCTTCCATTTTAATGAGCCCCAGTGGGAGGAACTCCGACTCAGCTTGGGGTCCCCTAATTTTGAACCAATTCCAGAGGAGGGACCCACCCCCTGAAATCGGCACCCCCAGAGGTATCGTTTAACAATTTGGAGGACATTGAAGCCACGACGGATTTTACGTGCACCAGCTCCCATTAGGGCACACAGTCCCACAGCAGTCGAGCCGAGAGGAAGTTGACCCTCCCAAGCACTGGCCAATCCGGATGCTGCTTCACTTTTCGTGTTCTTATGGCAACGGAGTTTAGTGCCCAGACCACTGCGGGTTTTACAATTGTACTAAAGTATAGTACATGTTAAAAAGACGTATATTTTCATTTTTAAATTGAATAAAATAGTCATAATAAAGCTACCATAAATCAAAGAACCTGTTCTCAAAAGAACAGGAAAAAGAACTGTTCTTTGAAAATAACGGTTTTCCCCACCTCTACTACATATACATCCTTCCCGTAATTTCCCGCCAGAATTTGGAACCTCATCAGAAGGTGGGGGACTTCTGAATATTGGCACCCCTCGGAAACTGCTAGCGACCGCCGAGATGACTTTCGGAACCACGGATTTAACGTGCACGTACGCCGCATGTACACGGTGGTCTTTAGTGGTACGTCGGTATCGAACTCACAACCTTCCGGTTAAGAGTCCAACGCCTTAACCACTGGGCTACCACGGACCCTTCTACACAAGGATTGTCTGCTTAATTTAGACATGCCTTGGGTGGAGGACTTTTTGAGGGGTCCTAACCCGAATTCAGATTACAGATGGAGAAAATGGCCGCGCGGTAAGCCAGAACCCTATACCTATACATTAGTCTTTTACTAATTGTGATGAAATTAGTAAAAATTATTTATTCTACAATGTGAAAGGTACCTGATTAAATTTAAAAAAAAATTTTATTAGATAAATTTATATCTTATAAAGCTCTCTTCTTTATAAAACTTACAGCTTATTAAACTTTTAAGATAAACGGAAAAAAAAACTTGCTGAAATACGCAAGACTGATAAAGTATAAATATTTAGAAGGATAACTTATCAAATATTGAACTATTCATATATGAATAAAATACAGCAAGAAAACAAAAAGATGGAATAAATCTATTATTACAATTAATATAACTTGATGAAAAACTGTGAGAATATTATTAAGAAAAGGGAAAATACTATTCACTTTCGCTCAACGAATAAAAAATTTTTGCATAAAATACTTTGCATTGCATTAAAAATAAAAATAAATAAATAAATATTTTAAAGAAAACCTAGTATTTAGAAAGAATTTAAAACCACAACCTATTGGGAATGAGAAAAATTGTTTAAACGAATCGCTTAAAAAATAACCTTGTTCAAATTAAGCTAGTCTGACAGTGAAAAGTTTTTTTTTTTTTTTTTTTTTTTTTTTAAGAAAAACAAATTTTCTCTCAAGTCACAAACTGGAGTTTCTTTTTGCATTTTTAAGTGGAACGGTTAAAACGACCCTTCAAACAAATGTTTAAAATAAAAAGATTTGGGGACAGAGGGGACACCCCCCCTTGTAACCCCCTCTCCCGATTGCGATAGTTCATATGTACAATATGCTTAGAAAACCTGATAACAATAGCTTTTTTAGACAAGGATTATCACCGCTCCCAGACCAACTGAAAATTTGGAGGGTCACATGAAGATTTGAGGGGGTCACATGTCGAATTTAAGAGCAGAAAAGGAAATTTCTTTTAAATTTTAAAACAAACGTCCGTTTAAAAATTTTTAGACGAAGTGGGAGGAAAGGGGGATACAGCCCCCCTGTGCCCCCCCCCTCTTCGACCCTACGCCTATGGTTCGAATGTATTGTACTCTTAGGAAAACCTATTAACAATAGCTTCCTAAGGAAGGCTCATCACTGCTCCAGACCTACTGAAATTTTGGGGGTGCACAGGAAACATTTGAGGGGGTCACATATCGAATTTTAGAGCAGAAAAGAAAAGTTTCTTTAAAATTTCAAACATGTTTATTTTTTAAGAAATTGACGAAATTGTTCGGGGGGGCAAGCCCCCCTGTGCCCCCTCTTCGACCCTACGCCTATGGTTCATATGTATTGCACTCTTAGGAAAACCTATTAACAATAGCTTCCTAAGGAAGGCTCATCACTGCTCCAGACCTACTGAAATTTTGGGGGGTGCACAGGAAACATTTGAGGGGGTCACATATCGAAATTTTAGAGCAGAAAAGAAAAGTTTCTTTAAAATTTCAAACATGTTTATTTTTTTAAAAATTGACGAAATTGTTCGGGGGGGGGGGGACAGGGGGGACACGTGACACCCTGTGACCCCCCCCCCCCCAACCGACGCTACGCCTATAGTTCATATGTTAAATGAATCATGTTGGCGTTTTTTACAGTTCGCGTTTTTTCCGTTTGGTGTTTTTTTCCGTTCGCGTTTTTACCGTTCGCGTTTTTTTTCCGGTTGGCGTTTTTTTCCGTGGGCGTTTTTACCGTTCGCGTTTTTTTCCGTTCGGCGTTTTTTTCCGCACACCGGTCTGGATTCGTTCGGTCAGTAACGAACCCAGAAGTTTAGTTTCTGGTACCCTACAAATACTGGTGACCTCGGTTATAGTGACGCATTTTTATTTCAAAAAATCATAATTATCATTCAGCAATATAGGAAATTGCAAAAGTACAGTATAACAGCACAGTACAGTACAAAAGGCAAGTACAACGGATCTCCACCAAGAGAAGAATGAGCAAGAAGAAAAGAAAAGAAAAAAAAAAAAACATCTGGCGTTGACAGTCAGTTCTCCCCGAATTTCTTTGAATTACGGGTCAGCACCCAGAACGTTTATTTATGACTCAAGTACGGATGATAGTATAATAGTACCTAGTAGGTGGTCTCGAATACACAGAATCCCCTGGTCAACAGTCTTCCGGCAACAAGAAAGCTGAGTTCCAAGAATGAGGATTTTCCTTGTTCAAAGACGAAAGGGTCCGCGAAGAGATAAGAGGTCAAAGTGAAGAAAAAAAAGAGGGTTTTCTCCTTGCATGAAACGTGCTTTTGCATAAAACGTGCATTTCTTCTTGAAAATAATAAAATAAAGAAGTAGTTTGTAGTTTAATTTGTTTGTTTTCTTAGGACAAGGGCTGTAACACAGGGAGTAGAGGGATAAATTGGTTTCATAAATGTCTTCATTTATTTATTTATTTATTTTTTGTCTTAACGTTGATAAAATGTATTTTTTACAAAGTGTTTTTTGAGAGTCCACTTTTGAGAAGACTTCCAAACTAGCAAAACTAGAAACTTCAAATGATAAGAAGAATACTAAAACCATTGATTGTGTTTAAATCAAACCTGCACAATGGGTGTTTGCCAAGCAGGGCGTCTATGGTGGGCACACCCCCCCCCCCCCCCTCGAGGAAGTTGTGACGCTTTGGAGACTTTCGATTAATTCGAATGAAATGCTTTCAGATTTCAGTTTTTATGGAACTAGTGAAATATGACAGTTGAAAAACTTTATATTTTAACACCGTAGAAAGAATAGACCTGTTATAGATATATCTGGGTCTATGGGTTGAAAACAGTGTTGTAGTGCTAAAAATGTTTTTCCTGGAACGCCTGACTCCACGTGGGGGGGGGGGGACCTATTTATGACAACTAAAAATAAAACCCTGCTTTTTTTATGTCAGTAATCAATATATAAGAGACTATGGATAATTTTGATAAAATCTTACCCAAACAGAGTGTACAGTTAAGTAAAATTTTAGTCTAAAGCGATGTAAGATTTTTTTGGGACAGGATAATTAATTTTAAAAAGTTCATTTTTACCTATCCGAGGTGTATAATAAAGCAGAATGTTACCCTATAACTATCCTTGGGGAGGCTGAAGCTTCTTAGTCCCTACCCTGGATCCGCCACTGACTGGTCAAGTGGGTTGTCACAGATTTCATTGCCTGCGATAGTACCACCGCGTTTAACATCTGTGTTCGTTTTGTTATCGACAGTGATTCTGAGAGTCTAATAATTCTATGTACTTTATTATTTGCATCGTGATGGTGATGTTTATTTTCTTCTGAACAGAAAATGCAGGGGATTGAATTTCTAATAGACTAGACCCAGTTATCAGTTCATTGGAATAATTTCAACTATAAAGGTATTCATAGAATTGGGACAGGAATATTGCTAGTGTGATCAGGATATATAAGAATTTCTTTTTCTTTTTAACATTCACCACAACAAAATAATAATCTTATCTTATTTGGGTTCCGGAACGCCGTTCCGGCTCACAAAAAAGTACCGGAACATCGTTTCGGCCCCACTACACCATTGTGAAAACTTCTGAAAGCATACAGGGTTATCTTTTTTTCTTCTTCCTTCATTTTCATTAATCATTCACAATGAAATCTTCAATAAAACTATTAGTGTTCATGAAAAGTAGTAGTATTCCAAATAAAAGCGCGTTCAACAATCAAACGAACACTTGATTTGTGTAAAAATACATTTTTACTTTTGTATATTTTTAGTAAATTTTAGCTTAAAAAAGTAACATTAATTTAAACTTTTTATTTTTTAATCTTTACGGTAATCATTTTTGAATTATCTTATATTCTGGATGCGAGGGGTATGTATGAAAACTATAAACTTGACCATTTCATAAAAGATTGGAGGGGAACCCCCAAAAATATTCCGCGGGGGGAGGGGGCGCTCAGACCTTCAGACCTTTTTTATAAGCCACTGCCCACACCCATAGCCATACCATTTTGTTTCTGACTAATCATGTAAACATATAACTTCACGAATATTTGAAAATATGAAAATACTACAAAAGTAATTTTCTGTACACTTCATGCTGTAAGCTAATTGTTAATCTCTGCTAATTGCTGTGGGGCGAAGATTTTTGCAAAATACGGTCTTGCCGCTTTTAGAAAGATTTTAAAATACCGACCATAACCATCTTTGCCTATTTTAACGCGAGACCACGAGACTGGTCTCGCGGTCTCGTGCGATACCTGACCCGTGGTCTCGTCTCGCACCCTGTGATCTCGTCTCGTGGTCTCGTCTCGCGCCCTGTGGTCTCGTCTCGTGGTATCGTCTCGCGCCTTGTGGTCTCGTCTCGTGGTCTCGTCTCGCGCCTTGTGGTCTCGTCTCGCGGTCTCATCTCGTCAAAGTGCGAGACCGCGAGAAGTCTCGTCTCGTCTCGTGGTCTCGCGACCATCCATTTGGCTCACCCTGTAAATAAATTCCCAGGCGATTGCTGTCAAAAAAGATATTGAAAACAGTTAGATATTACAATAGTTCTAAATACAAAAGTTCAAAATTCTACGCGTTAAAGTTTTAGAGATATAACTCGAGAGAGAGACTCGATTTAGAGAGAGAAGTCGCCAAAAGTCGCCAAGCTTGGCGACTTTTGGCGTAGTTCTTGAGGGAGGCACCTGACCGTGGTCGGACCATTACCTAACTTATATGGTAGGACGGTATTGTGCTTGAAATGGATGAATGCCCCTAAAATTGCCATTGACCGTAATGTATTGGAAATCTTTGGAGTGTTCCTGTAGCAGACCTATAAATGATAAAGACACTTTTTTTAATGGAGAAATTCATTTTGTAACTCTGAACAGCAAAAATCACATCTGAGTAGTTTGAAATAGCCCAAAACCACTAAAATACGCTGTAAAGAATTTCGGTCCATAGAGCGTAATGTATTTTGAATCTTTTTGGCGGTCCTGCAGATAAACTATCCAGTCGAATGGAACCAAAAGAGGAGGTGCACAACTAGATGTTACAGCTATCCAAAATATGAAGTTTCGACATTCTACGCCTAATAGTTTTTGAGATATGCGAGTTTAATGAATTTCGTTCTCATAGAGCGTAATGTATTTCGAATCTTTTGGGCGGTCCTGTACATAAACTATCCATTCTATTGCGACCAAAAGGGGAGGTGCACAACAGATCATAGAAAAATCCTATATATCAAATCTCAACATTCTATGGCCAATAGTTTTTGAGATATGCGAGTTACATACATACGTACGTACGTACAGACGACATGGAAAAACTGGCAACAATAGACTCGCCGCTGGTCAAAATGAGTTGCAGACACGTTTATATGATCCTGCATGCTAGCTTACGATGAGATGCATCGAAAAAACTCTTAAAATTAAATTTAGAGGTAGTCAAAATCGGTTTTTCGTCGAAATTTGGCCCCCAAAATTTTTCGGGATCACATTACTTCCTTATACTACGTACAAGGAAGTAAAAATTATAATTTCACATATGCAAAAATGCAAGACATTTCAAATCTTCACACCGTTCTAAAAACAAAGAATTGGGAAAGAAAATTAGGTCGCAAATATTGACAGTTTAAGAAGCACTGAACTACGGAAAATACACTCAAAATACTGGTGTTAAACGATAAAATAAATAAAAACTTTGTGAAAAAAGCACAGATAAAATTACTTATAAGATGATCGTATCGTGTTATAAGTAACAGTTTATGTGTGTTTTTTTCACAAAGTTTTTATTTATTTTAAGCACTGAACTACATAAACATCCCAATGTCAGAATTTCGTCATGCTTTCTGCGAAAGGCTACAGCAACACAAAAAAATTTCTGCAGCACAATATATACAGTTATGCATGCATGTACACACAAAGGTGTGGGTGCATTTAAACATTGTTAATTGAATGTTACAATAACATGAAAGTGGTCTTCAGTGCATTTTTCAACTCTGTTGAAGACAATTTGTCTCCAGAGGATCATTCTGTTTCTGCGACGATGTCGCCCTCTTTCTGCCATAGGATAAACATATACTGCAAATATATATAGAAATAAAAATAGAAATAATATATATAATCATGCATACTTCCTATTCTTAATAGTAGGCAATAAAAACAAAAGATGTTTGAAAAGTGGCAAAGGATGGGTTGCCGCATCTCCACTTTTGTGTTCTCTTTTTTTGCGGACAAATCTCTCTCGTAGGCTCTTCCATTGATGGGCCACCACTCTAACTGAATGAAATGTTAAATTAAAAAAGTTATTAGGCAATTATGAAAAGTTAGTAATTAAAAAATTAAAAAATTTAATTTTAACAAAAAACAATTTGCTGTGTTTTAAAATGTCACAACCACATCGAAACAGTTACTATTTATTACAAATGTTCCTGAACTTAGAAAATTAAATTAATAAAATAAATCACGGTGTACCTTACATTTATAATTAGTGAAAGTAATTTACTAAGTTTTTCTGTTATATAAATATTATTAATAAATAGAGTGATGAGATTGGGGGGGGGGGAGGGTAACTTGAAATTAAATGCAAGCCAAAAATTTGCGTATGGTATGGAATGCAATATATTAAATGCATGTAAGATTTTAAGTAAGACACCAGATAAGTATTAAACAAGTATTATTAAAGCCCATCGAAAAATGTTTTCTAGATTTAAATGTGAATCAGACAGGGAATAAAATACTATATGCTATTTTTCGCAAGGGAATTATTAAAATATAATTCCTAGAAAGAGAAAAGGTGAAAGAACAACTCATTAGTTTGCTATGTTTAATTCCCGGTGATATGAACAGAAAAAGTTTCGTTTTCATAGTAGTTAGTATTTACAAAAATGTACATAGAGTGCAGTAAAAAATAAGTAAATTCTTTATTTAACGACTTAAAATGTCAGTGTTTAAATCATTATTAATCTGTTTACTTAAAAGAAAAAAATAAATTAACAAATATTATTTTCGTTTTCGTGTGAAACTACATAGATTACAGTTTTTTTCTGTAAATGAAAGGTTTAAAAAGCAATATTTTATTACATGTTTTACTTAACTAACTGAGTAGTTCTTTTTACCGTTTAATTACTTAATAAGTTTCTAAACATCATGTGATACTAGGTTCTACCTGCATTTCTGACCGGGAGGTCATAGAGATTGGCTCGTACAAGTGCGATATTTGCTTGTTTTTTGTGACGGACAAAGGCCCAGAATCTATCCGTCACATTACCAATTTCTGACTGCTCTCACGTCCTCGTCGTTCCGGTCGGGCACCCGAGTGGTGGCTAAGCAGAGCGATTCTAAAAGAGGGTATTGAGACCTGGTAGATACGACGCTAGTGTACCGATTGTAGTGTGCACTATTTGCGCTCACATTGCTTTTGATTGGTGAATATGTCTCTTGGTAGCGCCGTAGCGGAAGTGGAAAACTTCTGCGACAGTCTCCCCGGCATGCCCGCGCGGTATGTAAAGGAGGAGATTGAGAGGCTAAGGGCCAGAGAGTTATTGCTACTTGTAGCAATAGACCTGCAGGGACCCCTGAAGTCCGTTGATCGAAAAGCCGTTATGAGGCGGGTCATGGACATGTATGAGCTGTTCGTTAGGAATAGCCTTACACAGGCGAAACTGCGGGATCAGATTGCGGCTCTCCGTGCTGAGAAACCCACGTACGCACAGGTGGCAAGCGTTGTGGGGCCGCCCATTTCAGTTGCCATCTCCTCACCACCCACAGAAGCGCAAGTGGCAAGCGCTAGTGGGTGTAGTCAAAATGCCACAGATCCCCCCATCCAAACGTCAGAGGCGGACGTGGATGGGACAATCTCAGACGCCCCAACTCAACCCTCCACAGAGGCGCAGGTGACAGGCGCCAGTGGTTGTACATCACATGTCACAACAGCGACCCCGCCTAGGAATAGCACCGCGTCCGAACACGTGATGTTCGTCGACGCAGCCAAAGATGGTGTGTGCGTAAGGGACTTAGTATGCAGGGAGGTGAACCCAGCGAGACTGGGCGCCAAAGTCCTGTGGACCCGTAAGGCGAAGAATGGGGGCATGAAAATACGGACTGAGACCGAGGAAGACCTAGATATCCTAATCAGGCAGATCTCGGCCAGCGATAAGCTGAAAGATAAGGTTACCGTAAGGAAACCGGTCCGCAGAAACCCCCAACTTTGCTTGGTAGATGTTCCATGGGAACTCGACGACCGAGCCGTCGTCGATGCCATCCGGGACCAAGAGGAGGGCTTGGCAAGTGAGGAGATTACCATCAGGTACTCCATCAAAAAGAGGGATACACGCCACGTGATAGTGGAAGTACCCCCTAAAGTCTTCCATGCAATACTAAGTCAGGAGCGCATAACCATGGACTGGTGTAAGATAAAGGTGGTGGAAAACCTAAGGGCTACTCAGTGTTTCCGTTGTGGAGAGTACGGTCACTTAAGCACTACTTGTAAAGCCCGGAAACGCTGTCTGAACTGCGGAGGTAAAGGGCACATGAGCAAGGATTGTATAGCCTGTTCTAGGTGCCACATCTGCGAAGCTCGGAACAGACGGAATGCCGGGAGAAACGTAGTGAGTGTAGACCACTCTGCAAAAGCAGAGAATTGCCCAACAAGGATCTATGAAGTGTCGATGCTTAAAAAGAAGACTAACTATGGGTAGTCTCACCATTGCGCAACAGAATGTCGGGAGAAGTCTCGCGGCTTCTGCCATCCTCCAAGGAGACCTAGATCAATACGATCTAGTCTGTGTCCAAGAACCCTACCTCCTGAAAGACGGGGGAAGAGTGGGCGGGATGCCTAACTCACGTCCGGTGGTTCATAGTCCAAATGGACGAGCAGCGATAATCGTAAGCAACCCCAGATTGCAATTTATCGTAAAGCTGCTAACCAAGGACATAGTAGCAATAGGTCTGGACACGGACAGCGGCTCATTAACGGTAGCAACATGCTATCTGTCTCCCAACGAGGATGTCACCGAGCAGATGGATTGTCTGCAAGCTTTGGTCAATGCTAAGGGCGACTTCAATGCGAAACATACAGCATGGGGGAACCCATGTAACACCGAGGACACCCGAGGTGACACCATCTTAGAGTTCCTTCTGGCAAACGACTTGACCTTGCTAAACGATCCAGAATCGGACCCGACGTTCCAGAGCGTACGAGGCTCCAGTTGGATAGACCTGTCAGTAGCCCGCCTACAGGGTGAAATTCAGGTAGAGAAATGGGAATTGGTCGACCTCGAGTCAGGTACAGACCATCTCAGAATTGTCACAACCCTTCACATCGGTGAAGAAAGGTTGGAGCAGTCAAAGAGAATAAGGCTGAATAAGCTCTACATTCCCAAAGTAAGACAGCTGCTTGACCGCAAGCTCTCTGAATATTCTGTTGACTGGGTTCGAGAGAACAGAGTCGACTACTGCGTGGAAAAGGTGACAGAGGCCATGTGGGCGAGTTGCGCTCTGAGGAGCCGGCCCAATGGCAGCGAAGACCACCGGCCCAGGCGTGTGAATTCGTGGTGGACGCTCGAGCTAGCGATCCACCGGAGGAAGGTGACAGCGAAAAGGAGGAAGTTCCAGCGCTGCACCGACGACCCCGACTGTAGGAAGGTTCTGGAAGTAGCCTATAGGAAGGAAAAAGCTCTATTTAATAGAGCAGTAAGACGAGCAAAATGGGACTACTGGAAACAGTATCTCGATGCAGTCGATCCTAGGCAACCTTTCGGAGCCCACTACGGTTGGATAAAGGGGAAGCGAAATTCTCCTTTCCTGCTAGGTGCGATCACAGGGGATGGTACCGCGAACAGGCACGCGGAAGCCATAGGTAAGCTTCTCAAACATCACTTCCCGCAGGATGTGCCGGAGGACGACACCCCGGGACAGAGGGAAATAAGAGCGTCAAAGCCGAATCTCGGAGACGACGATCCACCGTTCACCATGAAGGAACTCGAAGCAGCTCTGAGCGCCCTCAACAAGGGTAAAGCTCCGGGACTGTATACCTCTAGAAATTGTTCAGTTGGCCATCGAGACCAACAAGGAACTATTCTTGGAAATCTTTAATAAGTGCCTCGAGCTAGGCACATTCCCTCCTGTATGGAAAAGGGCAAGTTTGGTTCTCTTTAACAAGGAAGGAAAAGACAGTTCGGACCCATCGAGCTATCGACCGATTTGTCTCCTGTCGGCATGGAGCAAAATACTAGACAGGCTTGTGGTAGAACGCCTCCAGCACCACCTCCATAAAGGTGGTCACCTGGCGAAAACCCAATACGGGTTCACGCCGGGGACGGGTGCGGAGGAAGCCATATCTGCCATTTATAAGTCAGTCGAGGTCAACGCGGCTCTGGGGAACGATACATGTCTAATTTCCTTAGACGTTAAAAGTGCCTTCAATAATGTATGGTGGCCTTCCATACTATACCTGTTGGGTCAGACAGGGTGCCCAAAGAATCTGTACAGGATGGTGAGTAGTTTCCTTACAATGAGGGAGGTAGTCTACCGTTCAGGAGGATCGGAGGTTGTCCATAGCTACAACAGAGGATGTCCGCAGGGATCCAACTCTGGCCCCCTGCTGTGGAACATCGTAGCTAACTCGGCTCTTAAGCTCAAGCTTCCTGTTGGAGTCTATCTGCAGGCATATGCGGACGACTTTGTTGTGGTAATTGATGCTCCCAACGCGCATCAGTGCAGCCGTAAGGCGACTGAAGCCCTCACTATCCTTCAGAAATGGAGCGAACTCCACAAACTGGAGTTCAGCCCAGCCAAAACGGTCAGGCTTCACGTACGACCCCTTCGTCGAATGGGGCGAGTGCGGCCTCCCCGTACTGCCCCGGTAATCCGTTTCGGGGGTAGCGTAGTAAAGTTTCGGTCAGAGCTGAAGGTGCTGGGAGTGGTGCTTAATCAAAAGATGAATTCCATGGCACATGTCGAACATCTCAAGCAACTGCTGGCGAGATACCTAGTGAGACTCCACAGCCTAATGAGGCCCGGCAACGGACTTAGCGGGACTGTGTTGAAGAACCTCTATAAACGTGGAATGGAGCGCGTAGCTCTTTATGCCTGCGGAGCCTGGTGGGATGGAGGAACAGAGCGAATGCGGACGCGCCTAATACAAGTGCAAAGGACGATTATACTGCTGGCGATAACAAAGTGTTACCGCACAACAAGCAGTGCCGCGCTCTGTGTCCTTGCTGGCCTCCTACCACTAGACCTACAGGTGGAGAAAGAAGCGCTCATCTGGAGACTCCGAAAGCAGGGTCAATCGATCCAGTTCGGAGATACGAGAATAGAACCCTCCGAAGTAGAGGGCGAACTTCCGCGATGGGGTACACACCCGAGTAGGAGTCCGTTTATCAGCTGGGACACCCTGGGCCCACGGAGGAAGGGACTAGAGCTCTTCACGGATGGGTCTAGGCTCAATGGCAAAGTGGGATCAGGATACGTCCTGTATAGCGGTCAAGAGAGAATCTCTGACGGCCGCTACAGGTTGTCGGACAATGGAAGTGTATTCCAGGCCGAACTCGTCGCGATCCTGAAAGGTCTGCAGGACCCACTCTGTCGAAACACAGAAACCTAGGACGTCTATACAGACAGCCAGTCCTCACTCCAAGCTCTCTCAAGGCTGAATTGCAGAAATGCAATGGTTGCAGCTATCCACTCCGAAATCGGAGATAGGCGGATCCGCTTCCACTGGGTGAAGGCACATGTCGGAACCTGGGGAAACGAGGAAGCCGATGCTCTGGCGAAGAGTGGAACACAGAAACCATCAGTAGACGAGAGAGTAAAGAGTTCGATAAGGAGCGTGAAGTACTCCATGAGGATTGAAGCCAGGAAACTGTGGCAGAAAAGGTGGGAAGAAGCAGAAGTCGGACGTTTCACGCGTTCGATCTTTCCAACGGTGAGCGAAAAGAGAACTTGGAAAAGTAGGAAGGTGAACTGGGTCGTGACGGACCATGGTCCCTTCCCGGCCTATTTTCGACGGTTCTCCGTAAAGGAGACAAGGAATTGCAACTTCTGCCCCCTGACAAGTCCTGCCGACAGTCTGCACATCGTAGCCCACTGCCCTGGGTTACAGGAACTGAGAAATCGGTTCTGCCCGAAATTGGATGCTTCGACATTCAATAACTACGTGCGGAGCGAAAAAGGGCGCGAGGCCCTGTCCCGCTTCCTCGACGCGCTGGGAGACTCACTAAGTTAACGGGCAACTTAGAGAAAAGAGCGAGCGCTCCCCAAACCAGAGACAGCTGGTGGGGGATAGATACTTGGTGATGCATGTATCGAACAAAGTCAAATACTGGTGGTGCATGTATTTTGCTTTTCGAATTTGCTAGGGAATACCGGTGGTGCATGTATCTCCCAAAATGCCCGGCCATCCGGCCGGCATCTATTACTGGTGGTGCATAAATTGAAATACTGGTGGTGCATGTATTTCAGGGAAGGACCCAAGAGTCCTGCAATGGTGGTGCATAAAGTTCGAAATACTGGTGGTGCATGTATTTCAGGAAACCGCGGTTCTCGCGGTATTCCACCCCGCAAAGGGTTCTTGCAAGCCATGCACAAGCATGGAGCAAAGAACTAACAGGTGAACCACGTCGAACGGAGGGCGAGTCCCTCCGACCGTGGTTGTGACCTCCTTCCTGTCAATGGACAGAGGAAACCTATGGTGTCTATGCTGCACGAGTTTCGTGCTCTCTAGTGTCCTGAGATCTCCTAACGGTGCGACGGTTGTTGTAGATGACGGGTGGACAGTGGGCCGGGCTCGTCCTGCCCCGCTGGTCTGGGTTCCAGCACTGCCTCCCCTAATGTGGGGAGACGGGCAAGGGTTACCGTTTACCACCCGCTAGGCAAGCCCCGTGCAACCTGATGAGGGCCTCTTTGAGACTCCTCGAGAAGGTTTGCTGTCAATGCGGCGGCCCACTGGTACTCCTCCAGGGGGGCTACCAATCGTGTAATGCTCAACATAGAGCGGGTGCACGTATTGAAATAGTCTCCTTACCTGCACTTCAGAACTGATATAAAAAGTGAGTACTTACCATCTTTATTCAAACTGTGGGCTGCTTTCAGCAAAAGAACTTCTCTGACGTTTTTATTTTTATAATCAGGGTGCCTCGTATACCATAGCGGTTATGCTTGCTCAATTAATTCGATGAGTTTAATTTCATCGCTGAACTTCAAAGTATCCATGATGGTGGTAAACACAGACGGCAAACGCGGTCAGCCAATTAAAAGCTCGGATTCTTTAAGAACTTAGCGCGCTTAAAGACAGGAAATGAATACCTTTTAAAACGATGAAGACCACAGAGGAAAGTGGAGGGAGCAACCGACGCACATAGCGTTTCCAGAAACTTTCCGCCGCGGAACTATTTTCTTTTGATTGGAGCCCAGAAGATTAGCGGGAAGCCCTTGTTATTGTATGGTGATAGAGCTTTGTTTTACTAAAACTTTGTTTTAAAATAGAGATGGTAGCCTGTTGTGTTACTGATTGCACTAATACGTCAGATGTAAAGAAGCCTAGTGTCTTTTTTCACAGGTTAAATAATTATATTTAATGTACTTTCATCAGGACTAGCAATTTTTTTTTTTTTTTTCACATACTACAGTTGAACCTGTATGGCAGATGTAATGTTCATGTATCTGGAATGTCAAAAAAAAAATTATTTCGATTGTATAAACGGTTGTAAAATTCTTTGATATTCTTACATAATGTATTATAAACGTTGAAAAATGAAAATCGGCCTTTTAAATTTATAAAGTATGGTTTGTTTAATTGTGTTTTCAGTTTCTGTTTGTATTGCTTTGATCCGTGTATTTTGATTAATAATTTTGGTTAATTGCGAAGTAATAAAGAAAAGGAACATTTATCTGTACCGTTTATGGTTTAATTGCTAACTTAGAACTATGTGTATCCTAAATTATTTTTTTTAAATTTGTATTATTATAAAATATAACAACTGATTGTCTTGCAACGATTGCATATTTTATTTGTTTATATTTGAAAGCTAATGTAATTCAAATGTTAAGAAATATTATTTGCAATATGATATAAATTTCAACTAACCGCAAACGCCCACAAAATATCATTAATCCGTATCCGAATTGAAAATACGAAAACGAAACTAACACCTGCGATATTAAATATACGTGAAAAACATATTATCTTTAAAAGAAAATTGTTCAGTTGCATGCTGTACGTTCTTTTGAGTTCCGTTATTTTTAATTCTACTTTCGTTGTCGTTTCTCAATCGTTTTTCGTAAAGAAGAAAGTTCAATATAGTCATTCAATCGCCGTAATCAATGTATCTACATAGGGTTCGTCTGCTTTTTTTGGTCTCCAATGGTTCCATCTTCCTCTCGCGGAGGAATACAATTTTGTTACGAATACATTGTATTGGAAGCTTAGAAGAAGCGCTCTCCACTTTCCTCTATGATGAAGACAGGCGATAACGGTCAAAAACCGGCTTTACGTAGAGAATTTAGCGACCGTAAGTAAAGTAGAGAAAATAAAGTTCTAGTCGAAACGCAGCTTAAAGGTATTGCGTTTTAACTAGCCGTTTCATGTCATACTGATAAAATACTGAAGTTGGCTCAGTAAGTTAATGTTTCGTCGTATAATAAAAAGGATCTTGACACCTGTATGTGGAGTAAACTAATAAAAAAATATGTCTTATTCTTTATTGTACTGTCTGAGGAGAATGATCTCCACCTGGAAATAAAGTTAAACAGTTTTATTAGGCGATTTTAATATAGATTTCTATTCCGAAGAAATGCTCTGTGGAAAAAGAAAGGAAAACACGGTACACTCATGGATTATGATGTCCATTCCAAACAGTATTTAAAATGTCTTTGCGGTATAGTTGGAATACGCCTACAGGAAGAATATGCCTGGCGAAGATTGTAAAACAGTTTCAGCAGGCGATTTTAAGATAGATTTCGATTCCAAAGATGTGTTTTATGGTACACGAAAGAGTTGATTCCTATTTTAACGCCCCCATTCTCGCAACCTAAAAAATCCCCGTACTTTGGCGAGCTTTGCAGTCATGGGTCTCTGGGAGTTATGCACAAGTTTCAACGGTACTTACGTATTATCCCGGCGGTCCGCCAAGACAAGCAATTTTTCACCAAGGTAAATGCCGGGCACATGAAATTGTTGATGGTTTGGAATACGATTGGCAACGTATTTAAAATCTACGAAAAAGTAGTTTGGCGGAAGTGACCGCCGGGATAATACGTAAGTACCATTTCAACGCGCCAAAAGAACTAGATGAAAACTAAAGTAAACAAACAAGCGATAAACGCACCAGTTAAGGAATCTGAAGACACTTAACTATTAAAACTACATTAATTGACAGTCCAAAATAAATAAAAATGACACGGCATGCTTTACTTACACGTTGTTCCAAATCGCCATTTTAAATCTAAATTACGATTGCCACATAAATGTAAAAAATCGTCATGGTAACTGCATATGTTTAATGATCGCCACTTTGGCGAGAGTCGAGGCGTTAAAGTAGGAATCAACCCAAGAAAGACAAACCGGTACACTCATGGATTATGATGCACATTCGAAACAATATATAAAACGATGAAGTATATTTGTAATATACTTGGCGAAGATTGTAAAATAGTTTTAGTAGGCGATTTTAAGATAGATTTCGATTCCAAAGATGGGTTTTACGAAACAAGAAAGAAAAATACAGCACAGTCATGAATAATGATACATTTTTGAAACTTAATGGAATAAGTAAGAAAAATAGGGAGGACGAATAAATAATGATACGATTTTAATTCATAGCACTATAGTGCGTATTTAAAACCTCAAAGTGTTTCAGATTTTCAACCTTTTTACTTTCGAACATGTACCATGTAAGGAAAGTATTGTAATCATGCAAAAATTCGATTTCGAGATTTTCATGTATTTACACGTTTTGAGGTCTTCTGTATTCATTTATGCTATTTTTACGAGATGTATGTATGAGTGTGTGTGTGTGTGTGTGTGTGTGTGTGTGTGTGTTAAACGGGGCATTCGATTGAGCTCAAATTGGATATATATGTTATAAACCGCCATCGTAACAACGACATTGATTTTGATGTGTATAGGACATAGTTTATCTACTGGGCTACTACAAAGATTTCTTTTACATTATGGCTTATTTGGGGAAATTCTTGAAAGTACGCTAGCGTTTAAACGGTACATTCGATTGAACTGAAATTTGGTATATCTAATATATAAAATTCTCGTGTCACAGTGTTAGTTACCATACTCCTCCAAAACGGCTCGACCCATTTTAATGAAATTTTATATGTATATTCGTTAGGTCTGCGAATATGATTCTAACTATGTCTCATACCCCTAAGTCATAAGGGCGGTCCACCCCAAAATTTTTAGCCCCAGAGTGCTTTTAATTTCAATCAGGTATTTTGTGTAGACATTAGCGTGTCGAATTACTTTTCAAATGTGTTTGCCAGATAACGTGGAGGGGGGTGGGCGTTAATAAAATGTTGAAAGTCGCACAAGGTTTGCAATTTTTGATAATTGATAGCTAAATGTGGTGCCAAAACGTGAAAATTTATTATAAATATATTTCGAGTATAGTTAGAAAACGCCTGGCGTATATTGTAAAACAGTTTTATTAGGCGATTTTAATATAGATTTCTATTCTGAAGAAGTGCTTTGTGGAACAAGAAAGGAAAAGACTGTACACTCATGGATTATGATTCCCATTCCATGTCTTTGCGGCATAGTTGGAATATGCCTATAGGACGAATATGCCTGGCGTATATTGTAAAACAGTTTTATTAGGCGATTTTAATATAGATTTCTATTCTGAAGATGTGCTTTGTGGAACAAGAAAGGAAAACACTGTACACTCATGGATTATGATTCCCATTCCATGTCTTTGCGGCATAGTTGGAATATGCCTATAGGACGAATATGCCTGGCGAAGATTGTAAAACAGTTTCAGTAGGCGATTTTAAAATAGATTTCGATTCCAAATATGTGTTTTATGGTACAAGAAAGAGTTGATTCCTATTTTAACGCCCCCACTCTCGCCAACCTAAAAAATCCCGGTACTTTGGCGAGCTTTGCAGTCATGCGTCTCTGGGAGTTATGCACAAGTTTCAACGGTACTTACGTATTATCCTGGCGGTCCGCCAAGACAAGCAATTTTTCACCAAGATAAATGCCGGGCACATGAAATTGTTGATGGTTTGGAATACGATTGGCAACAAATTTGACCTAAAGTGGGTTTAAACCATGGTAGTTTGGCGGAAGTGAGCGCCGGGATAATACGTAAGTACCGTTTCAACGCTCCCAAAAGAACCAGATGAAAACTAAAGTAAACAAATTAGCGATAAACGCACCAGTTAAGGAATATGAAGACACTTAATTATTAAAACTACTTAACTGGCAATCCAAAATAAATCAAAATGTAACGGCTTGCTGTACTTACACCTTATTCCAAATCGCCATTTTAATTCTAAATTACGATTGCCACATAAATGCAAAAAATCGTCATGATAACTGCATATGTTTAATGATCGCCACCTTGGCGAGAGTCGAGGCGTTAAAGTACGAATCAACCCAAGAAAGACAAACATAGTACACTCATGGATTATGATGCACATTCGAAACAATATATAAAACGACGAAGTATAGTTGTAATATACTTGGCGAAGATTGTAAAATAGTTTTAGTAGACGATTTTAAGATAGATTTCGATTCTAAAGATGGGTTTTACGAAACAAGAAAGAAAAATACAGCACAGTCCTGAATAATGATACACTTTCCAACTTAATGGAATAAGGAAGAAAAATAGGGACGACGCATAAATTATGATACGATTTTAATACATATAGCACTATAGTGCGTATTTAAAATCTGAAAGTGTTTCAGATTTTCATTCTTTTTTTATTTTATTTTTTTGAACAAAATTTTTTATGGAATGACTATCAATAAGTCTCAAGGCCAAACTATGTCTGTTTGTTTCTTAGATTTGAGCACACCGTGTTTTTCACACGGACAATTATACGTGGCATGCTCTCGAGAGGGCAAACCATCCAGTTTGTTTGTGTTAGCTAAAGATGGGATAACAAAAAATATTGTTCACTCTATTGTGTTAAGGGATTGATAATATTTTTTAGTAAAATTATTGTAATTAGCGATATATATATAAATTTAAAGAATAAATTACAATGAATTAAAAATATAAATGTATGGCATTGTGTTATTTTTATATTCCAGCATCGTTCACAGCGCTCCATGCCTCTTCCACTCATATACCACATCATCACACACTTACAATAGGTTAGTCATTTCTTTAATATATACCGATATGGATAATTTAGAACAGCAGTCTTACTTTTATTTCAGAGAAGGAATGTCCTTCTTACCGGACAGTACGTCTTTTCAGCTTAATTGCTTCATCCTTGAAACAATTTGTGATATTTACATATATTAGTAGAGTTTTGTGTAATTAATTAAACATGAAATAGTATTGTGATACATGTAATGTCTAACACAGGGGTGGCCAAATCATGGCGTATTGTATCTTCGTGCCCACTCATTGTTTCGAGACAGATTGAAGCAGTGGCGGATTTTTGCAAGTTTGTCGGGGGGGCGGTTAGTTTGTCGGTGGAGGCGGTTAGTTAGAAGATTGAAATATACATCCATTTTATGGACGTAAAATAGGATCTTTTACATTAATTTCTTTCTTCTCTCGGGGGGGCGGTCGCCCCCTCCGCCCCCCCTTTAATCCGCCCTTGGATTGAATATCTTTGAAACAATTTCTTACGCGGAAATATTTTGTTACAATTTAGATGCTGCATGGAAAGGAAGCATTTGTACACTACAAAACTTGAGTCATATCTGGTCCCAAAGGAAATCCTCTTCCCCCAAAATAAATAAATACCACATTAAACTAAATTAAAATAATTCTAGTATCCTTCCTCAAAGCAACAATTTGTTTTGGGACCAGAGTTGTTTTATGTGTGTCCACACATTATTACTTTCCCTCTCCTAAACTAAGGACTATCTATTTTCATATTTTCCAACTCTACCTGTGAACGTAAAGTATTAAAAAAAGGTACTTTAGTTCCATGGAGTATCTGAACTCGTCTCTGAAAAAAAAAAAATGGCGCATTATATACAAAAATTTGACCACACACTGTCTAACATGTACACTTTTTCATTTCTACAGAATCTAAATAATGTTTTTTTTTTTTTTTTTTTTTTTTAAACTTGTTTTAGTAGTAAACAGGTTTTCTGTGCCCTAACTACGAAAATATTCGGCTCATATAAAAAGAAATTTACTTCGCGGAAATTCACTTATCACGGCAGAGTCTGCAACGTTATAAACGAGGTTAACCTGTAATAAAATTTTCCCCCGAAACTTTGTCAACCACTTACCCGCGTCTTGGCACTACTGACGTAGTAATAATAAAACTGAAGATTTGTTTTCTCCAAGTGTCAGATAACCCCGCGCACATATGATATTGAAAATTTGAAAAGTTTTTTTTTTATCTTCTAGAAAATTTATCCACCTGGATTCATCGTTCGATTGACACGAATGGACGCATTAGCATATTGTTTTTGAAGCGATTTTTATTTACTTCGAGCAGCTGTGTTTAGCAGAAGCGTCAAGAAAGTTGAAAAAATGCATCCGCGGATCACGATTCTGATCACGAAAACAGCAAGAAAACAAGGTGGACTAATGAAGAATCTGTGTCATGCCGCTCCTGATACGAAGTCAGACCAGAAGAACAAACACAGATACATACAATATGCACATAGTTTTAAATTTGTATTCATATTCTAGAGTCTTCATCAAGGTGTCTCAACGGAGTTTTCAGCCTGTGTTTCGTTCACTGGAATTCTCTTTGTCGTAACGCCGCCGTCACTAGCTATAACTGCGCAGGTTTGGCCACCCTAGAAAACTTTAGGGACAGATTTGGTCCACCCTGACAAAAATAAAAGGCTTTCGATTATCATTTGTTATTCGAGAAATTGTAAAAGGTACTTGAGATGAGAGGCCGAATGTTAGTCAATTAATATAAAGAGAATGTTAACAAGTACTCGTAAAAACGTGTGTACTTTAATTTTATCGTAACGTAAATTGACTACTCAGTTCCTATCCTTTTGCAGAATACTTAATGATTATACGATAATTATAATTATTCACATGTCTAATATAATCATAATACAATCATTATTTTAGTATGATCAATATCGTATAATAGTAATCATGCTATGCCCACCCAACAATAGCGGTTCATAGCCTTTTAAAGTATTGAAGATGCCCACAGACTTGCATTGAAAGTCTTTGCGTAACAATGTAAATAAAGTACCCAGTCGATCGGTGGCGCTGAAAGCATTTTCTTTTATTTTTTCAGGGAACGCTGGAGGGTTTAACCCCTTAGAAAACCCCCACGTAAGGCACCCCGTACTCGGCATAGATCCCTCATGTAGATAATTGTTCGTATTACCAAAATAAAATAAAATCAAGCAATTACTGCTAGGGATCGACGCGAGACGCGAGAATTCTCGCATTGTCTCGCGTTCTCGCATTGTCCCGCGAGACGAGACAGGCATTTATTTTGCGAGACGAGACGCGAGACGAGAAAGAAAATATTTTGCGGGACGAGACGCGAGACGAGACAGAGTCTTGTCTCGCGCGAGATTTCTCGCGAGAATTCTCGCATTTTCTTCCGTCTCGCATAAATACGATCTGAAAAGCGACAATTTGCCTGAAGCCTCTACCGTTTAACTTGCGTCTCCTCCGTTTTCGGTCCTGGTATACTATCAGCACTCTACAATACGCACAAACACGTAACATTTAAAATTAGAACAGACGAGAGATATACAAAACACACAAAGGAGAGGATAAAGAAAGAGGCGGAAAAAAAAGAAAACAGAGAAGAGTTGAAAGAAAAATAATAAGCAAATAGGAAAGGCGGTACGGTATGTTCAAATCTGACCACTTTTAGACGGGGCCCGGGGCATTAAGTTTGGGGCCCCCCTTACTGTCCCCTTTTTTACGCATTAAGCCCCTTTACTGAGCCTACCTTTTTTAAGCATTTTAATCCTGTTTTGACCGCTGTTGTACTCGAAAATTGCATTAACTGTAGTTTAGTATTTAAGTTAACTGAAGTTAACTGTAGTTTTTGTACTTTAATCAAATCGTATTTATCACCCCAAAAAAATATCTCTAACTTGATCTAGTGATAGAAAATTAGGTAATACCTATATTATAGAGGAAATTCAGTGTTTTTCCCC